>JAJMHT010000038.1:0-119547 GCA_030583145.1 Metschnikowia vanudenii | reverse complement strand
CCACTTTTGAAAGCGTAGGTGTAAAAGTTAGCAACAAATCCCTTGGCGCAAACTTTCTCGGGGACACACGCAACAGGGGTTGGGCTAGGAACGTTGACCACAACAGTGTCAGTTCCTCCTTCCTCGCCGGTCTTGGTAACGGTTTTAGTATGAGTACCAGTCCAGTGTTTAGTGGTGGTGGTTTTTGGTTTGGGCACCTCAACAATGACTTCGTCAGTTCCGCCTAGCTCGCCTGTGATTGTGTAGGTGGTTGTGAAATCGCCATTCCAAGTTTTCGTGGTGGTGGTTTTTGGTTTGGGCACCTCAACAATGACTTCGTCAGTTCCGCCTAGCTCGCCTGTGATTGTGTAGGTGGTTGTGAAATCACCAGTCCAAGTTTTCGTGGTGGTGGTTGTAGGTTTTGGAACCTCAACAATGACCTCGTCGGTTCCGCCTAGCTCGCCTGTGATTGTGTAGGTGGTTGTGAAATCGCCCGTCCAAGTTTTCGTGGTGGTGATTGTTGGTTTTGGAACCTCAACAATGACTTCATCGGTTTCGCCTGGCGCGCCTGTGACTGTGTAGGTGGTTGTGAAAGCACCAGTCCAAGTTTTCGTGGTGGTGGTTGTTGGGTTTGGAAGTGAGTAGTCGAACTGCTTCACAAGAGTGGTGAAATCATCATGGGCCTTTCCCAGTGGGTCAATGACCTTAAGCTTGAAAGCGGCAGACCCCTCCTTATTGAAGTGAACAATCTTAATCGGGTAAAAAACACCCTTCTCAAGAGTGAACTTAGCAGTATCCCTTCTAGAATCAATGGTGCCGCCTGTCTGGGTGCCGAGAGAGTTGATGCGGAAGTCGTCACTGATATTATCAAGGGCATCCGTGGAGCAATGTTTGGAACCCAATTGCAACGAGGCGGCAGTATTGGTCTTCAAATGGAAGGTGTAGTCACCTGATTCGGGAGCGACAAAGAAACCCGACAACTCAAAAGCGTAGTTGGTGTAGGTAGTAGGGTGGCCATATATTTCAACCGTCTGGACATCCTCCAGAAACTCATGGTCAAAGTTTGTTTTTCCCACCTCGGAAGTGGTGTGCACCACGTCAGTAAGGTACCCGGAGCTGAAATAGAAGTCTTTCTCTCCAGCATCATCGTTGAGGGCGTAGTTAAAGAACCGAGCATTGAAACCGTTAACTTTCAGTGGACGTGGTGGGCATCCCTCAGGGGCTGGCTGCTTGTCGAGGACGGACTGAACGATACTTTGCCCAAGGTCTTCCACGACTTTTCCATTGGGGTCAGTGTACTTGGTGGACAAATATGTGTCCTCGTAATGATTGAAGATAATAATCTTTATCGGATAGTACGCGCCTTCCTCAAGGTGCATGATAAACTTTTCAATAATACGACTTTCCAAAGAGAAAAAGCGGAATACGTCAGTAACACCTTCCACCGCATCTAAGGGGCATGTTTCGCCTGTTTCGCGTGCGCCAAACTGGCAGGTGACTCCCATATTTCCGGTGATCTCAAATTCATAAGTGCCTGAGATTGGAGCATGAAACAAGCCACTCAACTCCAACGTGTAGTTCGTAGTTGTAATGTTTTGACCGTATATCTTTTGAGTTAAAATTTGCTTCGGCAGTTCCACAAATCTGTAATTAGAGTTCATGACGCCCGTTTGTGTGCCAACAAGACTTGTTTTGTATCCGGATAAAAAGAAGTCTTCGGCGAAGCCCATGTCGGACCTGAAAAGATAGCTAAAGAACCTAGCAGTGAAACCTTTTTCACCCACTATTTCCGGGACACATGCAATAGGGGTTGGGGTTGGCACCAGAACAATGATTGTGTTACTTTGACCTGGTGGACCCGTTATCGTCTGGGTCTTTGTCACACTGCCGGTCCAAGTGGTGGTGAATGTGATTGTTGGTGTTGGTACTTGAAGAATCACTCTATTCAAATAATCGTCCTTCGTGGTTGTTGTGGTGCTAACAATAGATTTCAGCCAAGTGGTAGTGGTACGGACGGTAGTGTCGCTTGGTAGGTGAACAATGACTTTGTTGGTTTCCCCTGGCTTGGCCGTGATCGTTTCAGTTGACACAAAAGTTCCAGTCCATCTTTGGGTGATGGTGGTCGTTGGTCCTGGTAATTCCCCATTGATTTTGTTCACTTTTCCGTCCTTGGTGCCTGTTGTTGCGCTAGTGACAGGTACCTTCGAGGACGTTGTGCTGGTGGTGGTGGTGGTGGTGGTGGATTGAGGCATGTATTGAAACACAAATGACTCGAAATCCTCTTGATAACCTCCCTCGGGACCTTTGAAATCCAAAACAAACCTAGCAGACCCATTTTTATTGAAATGAACAATCTTAATTGGATAAGCAACGCCCTTCTCAAGGACAGTCTCATACCAGGATTCTTCGGAGGGAATAGTGCTTCCAGTTTCAGTAAGAATCGTGTTGATGACGAAGTCACTAGTGATACTTTTGAGTGGATCGGTAGAACATTCTTTAGCACCAATTTGCAAAGAAGCACCGGTATCTGCAAACAAACCAAAACTGTACTTGCCGGTTTCTGGGACAACAAAAAGGCCGGATAATTCAATGGCGTAATTAGTATAATTGGTGGGGTGGCCATAGATCTCAACTACATCGACTCCCTCCAGAAACTCGTGGTTGAACTTTGGTTTAGTGATTCCAGAAGTTGAATGCACAAGCGTAGTTTCATACCCGGAGTTGAAGTAAGAGTCCTTGAGTCCTGCGTCATCGTTGAGTGTGTAATCAAAGAAGCGGGCATTAAATCCATTACCAGTTAAGTCGGTTGTTGGACAGCCCAAAGGACCTGTCGCAACCACTGCAACAAGCTGTGGAATCAAAGGGATCAAGAGCTTGAGCATCGTATGAGGCTTCTTGGTGATAATTGATAAGGAAAGAAAAAAGAGGATGACTTGAGGCCCGAACCTTCAATTTATATAAAGACATACCTAAAGATATTCTTTTTGAGCTGGAAAGCCCTGTCCCCTATATCCGCCCTTTCGATTATTCTTTCAGAAGAATTCATGAAAAATGCTTGGGTTTATTTTTGTTTACATGAAAAGTCTTGGCTTCTCGTTGCAGTCGTGTCACTGCGTGGGCTGACTCGGTTAAGCACCAATCGCATTATGTGCAGTCGAAGGTGGCGCAACGAGACTTCTTACATATACGATGGGGGGAGCATTTGAGTCATTAGATGAAAAATGCGCCTGCGGGCTATTTTGAGCCATTTATCCTCGCTTAAACAATCTAAAGTATAAACCATGGCTGTAAAAATTTACACGCCATATCGAAAAACTTCTGTAGGGAAGCTATTACACGTCAGAACAACCACCTTTTATCTCTTTATAATACTCTTTACATGGTGTTAAAGATCGTATTTCCATGACAGATGAACCCATGACTGATGAAGCTATAAGACAATGATAATCCTTCTTTTTTTCATTTAGAAGAAAAGAAAGTGGTTCATTCTTCTCACTCATTATTCTTCATGGACTTTTCTATTATCAAGTGAATCCATATTACTTCAAGAGTTGTCCACTTTTACAGCCATAACCGTATATGTAATGTTTAGTATTATTAAGCTTCTCGATTTAGAAGTTCTAGACTTTGGTATTTCTTTTTTTTTTTTTTTTTTTTTTGACGAAGAAAACGCACACTTAAGGAGAGAGGGAGGATTCGGGAGTTGACGCCAACGTTTTTCTTGGTATCCTTGGTATCCTTGGGAGGGGTTCTAAAGTGCAATAGTAATGCAAAAGCAAGGTTAGCATACCCTTCGAATTCATAAAAACTCATAACCTTTTATCTTTTTACTAGTCAAAAATGCATATTCCTCTTGAATGTGAAGCAAATGCACCCCAAGATGATTAATGTGGTCAACGAGAGCTGGAAGATTATGTTTCTTTGGCTGGAACTTGACTCAAGCAAAACATTACGCCCCTGCTAAGTGAATTTTGGTAATAAATACACAAAACATTACTTCTCAAAGGCAAACACACAACATTGCTCCCACCTTACGACTATCGGAAACAACTAACATATTTAGTAAGTGAGAAACCATATTCTTCACGGGCTCGGTACCTGTTTAGAAAGTATTACCAAGCTTTTTAGTAACTCTAAAATTATCCTTTTGCCTTTTTATTTCTCCAAACCATATATTGAATATTCCAAGTCCATAATATATCTTGAGCCAGCTAATCAAGTCTTCTCGAGTGCCTTTTATACCCAGTTCAAAAGCTTGAGACGTATGTAGCCCACATCCTAACTTGAGCATTGTATCAGCAAAGGGCATAAGGGTAAACCAATTGGGGAAACCAATTCGACGTAATAAAGGAGAGTAATGGATTTCCTTGAGTATCAAGCCATTCCGGATTTCACTGTCTGTAACCCAATCTTACTTCAAAACAGTTGCACATCTAAAATACTTAGACTTACAAGCATATTGCCCCTGAGAAAAAAAATTGTAAATTATGAGCCTAGGTTTCAATCCGTCAATGAAAACATTACCGTCAATGAAAACATTACCGTCAATGAAAACATTACCATCAATACACACTCCTTGAAGCAAGTAAACATATTCGCTCTTGCATTCGAAAGAATTTGTGTAAAAGCCGACTCGCCCGCAAATTGGAATTTTCACAATATGATCATTTCCAATGACCTGAATTTGAGAATAAAGGTAACAGTTAACCCGGTGTTATTCTTTGGCACTTGTGGCACATTCTAGAATTTCATGCCCAAACCTTCCGAAACGAAAATATTTCGGTTCATGTCATCAACCAAAAAATGGCCTCAACCAGAAAATGACATTAGATGCACACCTGCTGGTTGAGACTTTGACGAGAAGAACTAACTGCATGTCCAGAAAGAAGGAACCACACGTGACCTTCGTTACGGAATGAACTGTCTGCGAACGAGAGTTCTCCTCTTTCTTTTTCTGGAATTGACCCCAGGTTCCAAGGTGTATCTTTAAAAGCCAGTGCTTCAAACAAGCACTGCCAAGAAATGTATGACATACAAGCTGCAACAAAAATTATCCTGAAGTAGCTCAACTCGAAGCAAAATAATAGATGGTAAGCTTAGTAGGTTACTTAGCACATCTTATAGTAACTTGACTTACCCAAAATTATGGTGAGTGGGTGAAGTTTGTTACCAAAGAGCTCAGACTTAGTTTGAAGCGCACGATAAAAGAAAATAATAAAAAAATGATGATGATGATGAAGAAGAAGATATTTTTGCGTGGCATGAACGGGCCAATAAACATGTTTTTGGGTATGTGTCAAATATATTAATCTGGTAATAATATTAGTAGTTAATAGAAGCAAAGAATCGGTAGATATTGAGCTAAACAGGAGTATCAATTTGAGGTGTGAAAATAGAATGATTCGTAAAAGTCTAATCACCCCAAATCAAGGGGTTCTTATTTGAGACAGGTAAGGAAAACCCCCCGTGATTTGTGATAAGCAATTCAAAGATAATCCCCTGTGAGATACGCTCTTCAGGGGTAAATTAAACAAAATTAAGACTCCCAGATAAGCACTTTGGAGATAAGCCCCTCTGTGATAATCCTTCCAGGATAAATTGTTCAGGGGGGTTAAATTAGTCAGGCATAGCTCCCTTAAGAATAACCTCTTTCGGGCTTCACCTTTGTTCTTCGCTTGAGCTACCTAAAAGTATGTTGCTAATGCTGTTATTTTGCTTTCCTGAGTTATCAGGTGGTCAGGGGATATGCATATACAACATAAAACCCAACATTTTAGCACATTCCAAGTCCAAACTGAAAGATGTTGGGAGATAAAGTAGGAAATTTTCTTGGCATATTGGGCAACTTCGGAGGTTTATTTTGAGACGGGAAAAACATAACATAACCCAAGGAAATAGAAAGTTGACCATGTCAGTTCAGTGGGAACGCAACCTTGAATCTATCACAGTCAAATCTCTTTGAGTCAAATTCCAGCATTTCAAGAAAAAAACATGGATTTGATGGAAAGCGGGGTATTTCCTTGAAGTAAGTTTACTTTTTATGTAGCCATTGGTGCAGTAACCTTGCTGAGACCTGAAGAAAGGGTCGCATAATAAAAGGCACTGTCAGTGTGCATCCAGTTAATTCCAGGGCAATGTCAACCATGAAAATGGCCTTATTGTTCGGGGAAACGGGACTACATCTCTAAAAGTGTGGGACTTGAGCTTTCACCCTGGGGTACCTACTAAATAAAAGTACTTTACGAAAACATTTCCGTTTATTGCTAGTATTATGAGCCTTCGAAAATAATTTAAACAAAATTGAAGAATAAAGTGTCGTCCTGGTGAGAGACTTCACTGCAGAGGAAAGTGACCAGCCTTTAAACATGTGGCTTATTTTGTGTGCTCATAAAAAGCCTTTAGAAAGGTGGAAGTGGAGCTTTTTTTTTCTTTTCTTCTTTTCTTTTTTGTTTTTGTTTTCTGAAGAAGTGAAAATGTGAATAAGGGGCCCATGCAAAGGTGTGGACCGAGTTACCACTCGGATGGATATTGATGTTGTGTGTTAGGATGTTGCGTTGAGCCCTCAAGGCTCTTTCTCATAGGATTAGAAAACTGATTCCATCAAATGGCTCCATTATTTTTCTAGTAATCAAGACGTTCTGATGTTATTCACGTTTTTAGTATGATGAGGAAATGGAGGACTTTAACGGTTTTCATTAGATCTCATCTAATATTAATGGCATTAAGAGGGGTCAGCATGAGTGAGTTAGGGGATGTATTTTGTATGCATCGAAGCTCAAAATAATGATAAAGATTGGTAAATGAATGTCAAGGAATGTCAAGGAATGTTATGAATGTCATGGTTAATGAATGTCAATGAATGTCAATGAATATTATGAATGTTATGATGAAGCAAAGGAAATTAATACAGCAAAAATAGACAGTCACTACTACGGATCCGCCAAAAGTTTTAAGACTTGCAAAATTCCTCTGGATATCATACTCTGAAGACTCCTTTGACAAGTCAGTAATTTTGTGAACGTTAATGATGCGAAATAGTAATTAATTCAATGGTTTCAAGAACCAGTAGTATTTTCGGAAGTCTTTTCGACTGTTTTCTAGAAGGGACTCACACAAATAAACTAACGCTAGTACGAAAAAGCGGTCAATAGCTCTGTCAGGACTGACACTCTATGAATACAAAAGTCAGGAAGAATTCAAAGAAATAACAAGGATATCTTTACTAGATCTACCATTGAAGCATGGTAGTCCTCTTAATGGGATAGTTAGGAAATGGCTAAACCATATGGTTGGTGAGAACAAACGCAAATACCTCGGCCTTATTTTGCACCAGGAAAATTACTACCTTCTTATCCTATGCACATTCTGGTTAGTTTTATATTTTGTCAAGCTGGCCTGAAATGGCTTTGGAAACGATTCTATTGATCTGCAATACGTTGATCTCTTAGCACGAAAGATCATGGTGATTCCGAAATACGGTGTGGTGAAGACTGGTTTTCGGCTGAAAAGCTTGGGGAGCTTTGGGTCTTCTTTTGCCGAAAAAAAAAAAATCAAGATCTCTAGAATTCATCAGCGTATGTGGACCAACAAGAAATAGCCCGTGGAGAAACTCTCCTTATTTGCCTCACCCCACAGCTTTTATGTCCCTGGGAGTTTTTCAGCCAATTAATAGTTATGTAGAACTCCGGGAAAACCCCTTCATCTTGCAAAACTCCTGAGCGCTTCCCAAACGGAAAGACTCTAGCATAGTATACACCTATTATCCGGCCCGCAAAGTTGATTGATAGACTCATGAAGGACAGATAACTTCGTTTAGATACGTGCTTAGACCAGTAGAAAAGAAATACAAACCATATTAATTTCGAAAGATTAAGAGACTCACTTGAGGGCTCGTAAAGCTGTTTACGTATTTTTGAAGACTACATAGAAATGCCCCGGAAAAGAGTAGAAAGGATTGAGCTTTGAATCAGTGGTTCAGAAGCTGGGTTAAATACAGCTCAAACAAGTCTTTTTTTAGCTTGATACAGCCAACCTTTTACATCACGGGAACTTGAACTTGGCGGGGTCTGAAACTAAGTATGATGAGAAGCATATAAAGAACAAAGGTGAAAATTTTACTTCGTGGAGCATACAAGATGCTATTAAGGCGCAAGCCTTCGTGCAAAACACAGATTGAATACTGAATGCTTTTAAAAGGGACAGTAATTTATGAGATTCTCAAATGTATCTTTGATGCAATAGCGGAATCAAAACACAAAAAAAAACTTTAGTTGTCCTTTTTTGGCGTCATTGTATGAAAGCGGGGGAAGTCAAAAAAAAAAAAATTGCAAAAAAATTGCAAAAAAAAATTGAAAAAAAAAAATTGCAAAAAAAAAAATGCTTTGTCATGGCCCATTATATGCAACCCGCGGAGTTTACCCAATTGGTATGTTTGAACCGAAGTTGCGATGTCCACCGCCACCCAAGAAGTGTGCAGCAAAATGCGGAATGTGAAAAATTGCAGAACAAAAACTTAGGAGACTTGTGTCAAAGATTTAAATTTCCTTTTAAATGAAAGCGAAAACACAAACTTCACGAAAATTTGGCTACCGGGGCTCATCCGTGAAGCCTCCATTCATGCTGCACTCATTTGTTGGTAATTTATGACTCTCCTGGCACTCCTGCACCCATGATCATTTACGCAACATTTCCGCCTCCCTCCTGCACAGGGAAATGTCGCGATGTCAGATCCCGCCTGCGCCTTCACCTACCGTATTACCAGAATCGAAATGAGAATGTGAAACCCTTTATGGGATTCTGAGCCCCCCATAATCTTTAGATCTCTTGGGTTCTTTCTTCTCTATTCCCTCACCGTGATGGAGCATAAGAAACGAGACCGCATTGCCAAAGCATGCGCACACTGCCGGCGCAAAAAGACAAAGTGTGATGGCCAGATGCCGTGCTCCCACTGTGTTGCACAAAATCTACAATGTGTCTATGAGAACAATAAAACACGCCGACCCCGGACCTCCCCTACAGACAACGTGTCCAACCGATTGCTGAAGCTCGAGGCAATGGTTTCGACACTTGTACTGAAACTTGAACCGATAGCCGGCCAGATTGCGCCCCCAAAAGCGCTGTTTGAGCCTGCCCCCAGAACACGTGACTCCGCCTCTGATGCCAACTTGGAATCCAATGCAGACGAATCTTGCCTACTGGAATCAGGGTCTGAAGCTCCTGAAGCTTCTAACCCTTTGTGTACAAACAAGGCCAACGGCTCCAACGACAACAACGACAGCAACGACAGCAACGACAACAACGACAACAACGGCGCCAACGACGCCAAACTTGCCCCTAACAGCATTTTCCACGAGTACAAGTCTCTCCTAGAAGCAGCGCAGGATGCCCACCTGAAGGAGGTGAACTGTGAGCGAAAACTCGCCATAGCGTCCCAGTATAAGGGCCCTCAGCTCGGCTTCAGTATTCTTCTCTCGGAGCAAAGCATCAACTACGTGAAATCCAAACTAGCGCCCAAGGACCACTACCTAGTGGTCCCTATGCAAACATTACCCATGTATTTGCTTGCTAGCAAGAAAGCATTCCATAGCATCTGGTTGGAGCCCCAAGTACAGACCGCTGAGAGTATTGCCAAGTTGCGTGCGGGGTCTTTTCCTGAAGAGCCGTTCATCGACGAAATTCTCCAGCTTTTTGACACCCTTCACTTTGCCAACTTCATCTGCAGTACAGAATACGTGCGTGGGCTTTTCGATACCTATTCCGCCAACAAAAGAGCCGCCCGCCCTGACCCCAAGGTGCTCACCTACTCGGAACTCATGATAATGAGTTTGGTTATGGTGATGTGTGTGTCGGCGTATGTGGAAATCAAGAACTCTGCACAGCCAGGCGAGAAAAAGTACCCGAGAATCGGCAAGCTCACATTGACCGACCTCGTGGCATTCCAGGAATCCGTCTTCAAAAATGCCGTCTTCTACTACCACCGGATTTGTACCGTGAGTGAAGGGCTTGCCACCATCCAGGCCCTTATTCTCATGGCCTTGCACCTCGAGACTTCTTGGGTCATCAGCGACCTCAACTTTTCCCTAACCTCTATGGCCGTGCGCTACGCCCAAGACATGGGGCTCCATCGGCTCGACTCCGCCGCAAACCTTTCAGATGCAGAGAAGCAAAAACGGGCGCGTGTTTGGCGCGCATGTCAGCACTTTGACATCGAGGTGTGTTATCGCCTGGGCAAACCTCCCTCGGTCAATTTGCTTGACGTGTCGCTAGATAACTTGTTTTTCGATGAATCTCTTTCCTCCAACAACCCTTATTCCGAACATCAGTCACTCTGCAATGAGTATGATAAGTTGGCCTACATCAGATGCTACACATACATGAGGCTTTTCAGCGCGCAGATCAAATACGACAGTTTGAGCAACATACAACACGTCGTTTCCACCATCAACGCCGACATGGTGAGACTTGCGGAAAGCATTGATGCTGTGTTCCGGCCTCGGTTCTTCGATGAGCCGGGCTTTGGTGCGCTTCTAGAAATATTCACCAATGGCAGCCAGCAATCCGCACACACTGAGATGCTCATAGGCTTCCACCTTACGTTTTTCAACCATATCATGACCGTCAACAGGGTGCCGTGGGCTGTAGCTTCTGATGCCAGCGACTCTTCGACCCACGAAAACTCCAGATTCAGAAAGCTCTCCCTCGACAGTGCTCGAACCATATTACATATCATCCGTACATTTGGACATCTGAACAACTCCATTCTCGCATTCAACTGGCTCGTGACCTACCCATTTCTGGCCATCACCAACTTGTTGTCGAATTGCCTCAACTACCCCGAAGACCCTGAGATCATCAAGGACTTGAGCTTGCTCATTGACGTTTCGTTAAACACACTTGGCAAAATCGGTTCTAGAGCAGAGGAAGAAACCAACCGCTTGTTCTACATCCGTGTCCGCATGGCCGACATTCTTATCAGGGTCATCATGAGAGTGGTCATCACCATTGTGGACCAGACTTGCGGTACGCAAATCCTCACTTCCAACCCTGTGCTCTTGGAACACTTGCAAATGGTCGAGAAGAAGTACCCTCGATTCTATAAGCCATTGCACGAATCTAACAACTTGCAGCAGTATGTTAATACCACTCACCCGGGAAACCTCGTGAGTCCAACTCCCTCGGTGGCCAAAAGCCTGTCTCATGAACACATTAATAATGCTTCACCTGGAACTCTAAACTCGATTGCGTCGATGACCCTGGGAGTGGACCAAACCCCGCCTTTGAGGAATTTCCTGCCTGGCTTGGGAGCGCTTGAAGTCATAGATTTCCTTGAGTTCGGAGACAAGATCGGGACATCTGCCTACGGCAACCCGTTACCGGAGAACGAGGAATACCTAAACTTGCCCAACTTCTTTTTCGACAACGGTCTTTAGCCTTTGGGGAAATTGATTAGCTGCAAGTTGTATGTGACGTATGTTTGTATTATGGTGGTAAGAAAATTCGACCTATATAGAACAAAAGTATTTCAGTAACCGTATTAACGCGTACGGATAACACCTGCAGCAATCAAAGTGTTGATTTTCTTGCTGACGCTTGGGTTCTTCATGTGGTCCTGTAAGGCAGCAGGGTTCTCTCTGGCCTGGCCCAAAATACCTTGCATGACAGGGTCTTGCAAGATAGAAACAATCTCTGGGTCTCTGGACACTCTTTCCATGGTTTGCTCTGGGGTCTCGCCCTCGATAGCCAGGAATCTTTGAGACAAAGCCTTGTTGTACAATTGGTCGATTTCCTGCAAGTTCTTGCCGGAGTTCAATTCTTGGTCCTTTTCTCTTGCCTCAGACAAGGTATCAAGAACCAGCGAGTACTCTCTCATAGCCAATTGAGCATTGGCCTTTCTGATGTAAGCCCTGATGAAAGTAGGGTCACGCTCAATGGCCTTGTTACAGTCAGACACGGCATCCGGGAAGGACATGAGTTTTGCCAAAGCTGCAGCTCTGTTGGAGTAGCCTCTGGCATCCTCTGGGGCTCTCTTGACCATCTCAGTGTATGCCTCAACGGCCTTGGGCCAGTCTCCCTTGGTAAAGTACTCCTTACCTTGCAATCTGGCCTCCTCAGCCTTCGCTGGGTCGATGTACAGGTTGGCCTCCTTGACCTTGATGTCTCTTTGAGTCTGTCTCAACTTGGTCAAGACGTCGGGAGTTCTGTGCTCAGTCAATGACTTGTCGAAGTACTTGGCAGCAGCATCCAAGTCGTCCTTCTTCAAGTACGAGTTACCGATTCTAGCAAAGGACTTGGCGATGATCTTATAATCGGCTCTAAGAGATCTACCCTCATCAACGGCCAATTCACACGTGGCAATAGCAGCATCGTAGTCGCCCTTTTCATACTCGGCGGCCGCCCTGTTGTTCAAGTAGGTGATGTCTTTGTGGAGGTCCCATGCCTTGTTGTACTGCTCGATAGCTTCGTCAAACTTTCTTTGCTTGTATAAAGCGTTGGCTTTGGCCTTGACGGCATCGGCCTCAGCCTTGGAGGAATCTTCCATTTCAACGTCTTCGTTGGCGGAAGCAGCTGGAGCTGGAGCTGGAGCGGCCTTAGGCTCAGCCTTAGGTTCCGGTTTAGTCTCGGGCTCAGCAGTTTCGGCAGCTTTAGGGGTTTCAGTCTCCGGTTTTGGAGCAGCAGGCGTTTCTGCAGAAGGGTCACCCATGTTGAGGTCAATGCCCATTGCGGTGGCCATGATGGTCATCATACGTGGGTCACTCAACATGGTAGACATGCCGGCCTGTGGGTTAGCCTGCAACTGGAGAACCTTGGTGACCAATTCCGGGTCCTTCATCATTTCCGAGGTCTTGGGGTTCGTGCGCAACTTGGTGATCAAGTTTGGGTCGGCGAAAATCTTACCCAAGCCCATGTCCGGGGCGGAATTTCTCGCGGACTCGGCGTTGTCCACAGCATCCAAACCGGATTTGGCCATGGCGTTGGTAGGCTCCAATTCCAAGGCCTTTGTGTAGGCGTTTTTGGCGTCATCAAGGTTTCCTAACCCGAATTGCGCGGCTCCAACACGGCTGTAGCCCTTTGCCCAGGATGGGTTGATCTCGGTACATTTCTGGGCATCTTGCAAGGCCTTATCGAAGTTTTTCAACGACGCGTGGCACGCGGACCTGTTGGAGAAAAGAACGTGGTTGGGGGTTTCAGAAACGGCGATGGCCTGTGTGAACTGCTCAATGGCTTGTTCGAACTGCTTAGCAGCAAAGTACTTATTGCCCTGGGCCTTGAACTCGTCAGCAGACATGGTGTGTGTGTATGTTTGGGTTCTGGGGTGAGTGTTGCAGGTGTGTTTCAGGAATTAAACAGAAAAAATCAGAAAAAGTCAGAAAAAATCAAGATTTCTCGGGATTTCTCGCTGTACGATTTGTTTTGGTGGTGATGTGTGTTGTTCTGTGGTGATACAGCGTGCGTGGAAATTCCGTATATGGTATATGGTATCTGGCAAATCCTTAGCGTGCTAGGCGCACTGGGGCCGGGGCCCTTCATATATAAGGTGAGCGTTGAGCGCAGAGAGGGCCGCACTTCTAGAAAGTTCGGTGCGAAAACCTGTGTGGTGCCAGTGGAGCGGGCGGCGAGACTTGGCCCAGGGCAGAAAGGAGGGGCCCAAGACAAAATTGTATAGACTGTAGACAAAAGAGGTTGGGCCGCTTGGGAGCTTATACTTTTTTTTTTTTTTTGATTCTGAATAGGTACAGGACTAGCTGTTTTTTTTTGTTTTTTTTTTGGTTTGCTTTTATTTTGCTTTTATTTTGCTTTTATTTTGCTTTTATTTTGCTTTTATTTTGCTCTTATTTTGCTTTTATTTGCTTTGTCTTGTATTGTTTTGTATTGCATTGTATTGTTTTCTTTCGAAGACATGGCCGATTGCAAAAAAGGCAAGAGTTGTCGCCGTCACTAGTGTCCTGGTTTAATGGAGTGAGCACCCACACGTCTGGAAGCATGAATTGTAAATGAGTGGGATTGGGGAAACATATCGAAGACAGTAGTGGTGGAAACATTTTAAGGCCATTGGATTTCACAAATCCTAAAAAACTGGTTTGTTCGAACTGTTTCTCCGGAATTTGTGGAGTTCCTGAATTTAGATGGCAATTTTTTTGTTTCTGAATTACGTTGGTTTCGATACGCTAGATTTATAAATGTATAAATTAACCTGAATTTGTGCGAAAACAACAAAAAAACAACAAAAAAAAAAACCAAACAAATTCACGAAATTTCTTCTTCAATGTTTTCAGTTGAGTTTCACACTAAAGAAAATTTTGGCAAAGTTTTCTTCATAGAAATGACATAAATAGAGACGTGTCTTAAAATGAACATCCCTTCAAGTGACCAAGAGAGCGAGAGTAACACCAGATTTTGATCAGCAGGATGCGACTCCGTCCAGGGGACTCTTTGAAATGCAGATACTTTAGAGTATTGTTGTCAAACTACTTTTATCTTAGACTTTTATCTTAGGGATGTCTTGTTGTTGCTTTTTAAGTGGTATAGTAGTTGTTGCAAATGAAACGATTTCTTTGAGATGGGTCCATTTTAGGAAATCATATAGGATAAAGTGCACTTAATAATAAGTTTTGTAGGTTGTGAACATACAAAATGGCCGGCGTTTTAACGGGCTGTTACTGTAACAAGACGGTGACCAGTCTGTTGTATGTAACCCTTCATTTACGAGGACGCATCGAACACAGGGGAGGGGGCGCTCGGTTACATATTAGCACTCCGTTTGGACAATGACAAGTTTAGATTCAAGGTAGACCTGATTTCTACGTATAGACTTGTCACAGTAGTAATGGTTTATTTTTTCACCACAAACCAAGGTATCTTTCTCTGGGTAAACAAATGTTTAGTTTGTCAGCTGACTTGGTACCAGAACCCAGACCAACCGAACGATTATTCAGCAATAATATACGTGATCAGAATTCACAAATAAAAGATTGGCGAAGAAGCGTACTATTGCATTTGGGGGCCATTCCAAGCCAAGGGTAGCATTAAATCTAACGAAGTATTCACACTTCAATATCACTCATGAAGCAGATAGGACCTCCACTCTTGTGATATGTATGGCCCCAAGAAGGCCGATGTTTGAGTCTATCAATCAGTGAACACGTGGTGAAAATCATGGAAGTTCTCTGTAGAAAGAGGAACCCATCAAATGTGATCCTCTTGAAAGCTGGGCATCTCATTTAAATGAGCTAGACCTATTTTGCCATGGCTCATTTATCACTGTTTCCATTATCGACTACTTTCACGATGTGGCATTGCAAAACCTGCCGATTTCAGTAGTTATTCCCAATGGTAATATCCAACAACTCGACACAGCAGAAAGCCGGCCACCCACTTTTCCCTCGGTTTGGGTGAACATGGCATCTGTCAATTTCCATATTAGAGTGAAAAGCTCCCACTTAGCTTCAAAACCTTCAGATTTGAAAACAAAAACCAACACTTTAATATAAGTGGTAATATGGCGTTGATCCAACCTATGGTCACCTTTTGACCATACAAATCCAATATGAGAAAAATGAAACACAAAATAAACACACAAAGCCACATTACTAGCGGTGCCGGTCGGCCACAGTAGTTAGCGCCGAATCCACAACAGCCAAGGGATAGGCCGGTCCGTATCCATGACACACCTCGTTTCCCTTGAGAATTTGCATCACCTCCATCATATCTATGTCCTCATACTCCTCCTCCTCGATCTTAAGCAGCAAATAGTCCCACACTGCGCCTACCGCTAACACCTTCTGGCCCGGGTGTTGTGGTTCGTCGTAGATCTTGCTGACAGTATCTTTTTTGACCACGTGGTTCTGCCCGCTCATCATTTGTTCTACAAAGGCCTCCTGGGAGGGCGGGAACGTGAATTTGGAGCCCTGCGGATGCGTATTTGGGTTGTTACCGTTTGTAGGGATGCGCACAGAACCTGCTTGCGAATGAACCAGGTTGTTCGAGCGCAACACCTGGTTTTCCGTCTTAACGGAGATGAACTGCAGCTTGATTTCCTCAAGCTTTTCAAGAAGCCGTTGGCGCTCTTCTTCGCTCGCAAGGAGCTTGGCCTGGAGGTCTTTCAATTTGGATTCTTTACGCTCACGGAAAGCACGCTGAGCAAGCCTGTTTTGGGCCTTCCGTTTGATAACAAGTTCGTCCTCTGTCAAGAGTGTGTCGTCCTTTTCAATAAGCTCGGCCTCGACATCATCAAGCACTTTTCCTCTGGCACGTTTGGGGCGCGGGTGTTTATCTTTTTGTACGAGCCCCAGGTGTCCAGCCGACCCCAAAGACCCCGAGGCTGGTGCTGCCGCCGCAGGATTCGGGTGAATGGGTCCATTTGCCGAGGAAATCGACGACAGAGAGTCGGTCTCAAACCGGGACATATTTTGGAAGTTGTTCTGGTCATAAGGGGTGTTTGATGAGAAGTACTGGGGGGCAACCGGGTCGTGGTTTCCTTCGTCAAAGAACCTTTCGTCAGATGGAGACAGCCACTGGACTTTTCCAGCAATCTCTGGCGGCTGAACAGCCAGAGGATGGAATCCAGGGATTTCATAGTTGGCGTGGGCGTGGTCTGAGGCAGGCGTATATTCGGGGCATCCGTTTTGCGGACTAACGATATCGCAAATATCGGGATTTCTCCAAGGCGTTTGTTCTGGCTTGGTGTAGAACGAGGACATGGAGATAAAAGTGAAGAATTTCGAAGATCAAGAAAAGTGGATATAGTATTAAAGAGTCGTTGAAACCTTGAAAACCTTGGAAAAGTGTGCAATGCAATGGAAAGGAGCAAAATCAAGACAAAAAAAAAATTGAAAAAAGAAAAAAAAAAGAAAGCAAGTCGCAAATCAAATGCTGTTTAAGAGAATTTAATAGCAAAATCCTTCCTTGGCCGGGATGCGTGCTTCTAAATCTGGATATCCAAGAAGAACAAAGTGTTCTAGAAAAACTTGAAATCTGGAAATCACCGGTAGTAATTAGAGAACAGAGCGGTGCGGCCGGGGGCTTTCGCAGCATGGCAACTTGTGCCGTATATCTTGTGTCTTGTGCGTGGGGCCGCGGGGCCGTAGGACGGCTTTTTGGTGTTAGAAGTAAATTGCCACACCTCCACCGGCCCTTCTCCTTTGACATGAGGCCAGGAATGACAGTGGCAACAAGATGGCAAGAAGTTATGATGCACAAAAAAAAACACAGAATTTCTAACAGTTTCTAGCAAATTCTAGCAAATTCTAGCAATTTCTAACAACTTCTAACAACTTCTAGCAATTTCTAAGTCTTCTAACATTTGTGCGATATCCGTTGCTCGGGTCGCCTCTGGTTGTGACGCCTTGTCGAAGCAGGGAAATGCTTGCGCGCCCCGTTGCACGTTCGCGCCAGGGCCAGGATCGGGCGGGCACGAGAAAAACACCGGGCTGGAAAACCATGGCCCCGGATTTTGGGCCCAGCTAGAACAAGCGCACTTCGTTTTGGAGTTGAGCTAACAACTATATGCAAGCACACCGCGGTAGGAGGTAAACCTTATTAGCGTACTTCAAGCAGAAGAAAATGGGTTCTGACTTTGTTTGAGTCCTGTCTGTTTGATTTTGCCGGCGGGAAAACTTGCTTTTCCCTATTCCGGTGCTGTGAGTGTAATTTCCTGGAATCAATTAAACCCCGTACCAAAAAACATACAGCTTTGTTGAGTGAACGCTTCACGTTTCCAATGTAGTCATGGGCGCTCTCTTGGCCAAGCTGACTTTCAAAACAGCCATGTTTTTCTCTTTTTAAACACTCAAAGAGGTTTTTGAGCTTTGCGGAATAGTCAAATCATCTTCGGCTTACATATGCCAAGAATCTGCGGCAGGAAGCCCATAATACTTTATTCATGTTCGACATCAATTCGGAAGAAAAAATATACCCACAATATATGGCACTTGATACATTATGGCCCAGGAACTGTGTGGTTCTCAACTTGGGTAAAAATTCGTAATATTTCCGAATTCGGAAATTTTCCTTTCCCCTTCTCGGTTGTAAATCTTTCTCGTTGAAATTCTTTTACTTCTTTGACAACTTAGGAGACAAGAGGTGAATTCCAAAGAAACTCCACGAAATCTTTTGCGCCAGCCTTGTTCTAAAGTTGACCACAAATTAGATAGCGCTATTATCAACTTAAACAAACCTTCTTGTGGCGTTCTGCATTTCCGATTTGGTTTTCCTGGTGTCTTCGTAATTGAATTTCATATTGATATATTTAGTGAAAACTTCCAAACGAATTTTTCCAACACAATGCGCTTGGGTTTAGTTTTTTTTTTTTTTTTTTTTTAAAGAAACAAATCGTATTATAGAAAAAACTATATAAATATAGAAAAAAACCTACAGTTACTCTTTCTCTTAGCTTGGCGTTTCTTGAGCCCATTTACTGTCAAGCATTTGCAATAATAATACATAAATCACACAAACCTGGTATGAGACTTCCACTCAGAACTTTGAGACGAAAAAAAAAAAAAAAAAGGTACCAAACATGAACAGCTTTCATATTCCGCCAAAGAAAACCTAAAAGAAACCAATAAATAAATAAAGTTTTGAAAGAGTCTATCTCTCTCTATTGTTGAAAAGAAGCGCGAGTCGCTTTGTTGCTTATGGACAAGTTACAGACTCATCTAAATGCAAGATGATTAATTCAACGAGCTTAAACTTCAAGCCACAAAGAATGGGGAGCAGATAAGAAGTAAACTTTCATAGCAGATACTTCACCCCAAAACTAGGATTGGTTCGAATACCGCCTTGTCTAGTCAAAAGACCTTCCCACGAACCGCCAATGCGGAAAGCACCCCTAAACCATAAATCTGCCTAGGTGCTTTCGTGAAAACAAGAAAGGTCCTTCTTGAGATCTTAAGTGCTTATCTGAGTCACCAAAGTTGTCGCCCTCACCAAAACTATCGCCTTTCGATATATTTTGGTCGCAAAACTTAGGCACTGTAAATGTAATTGACCTTGTCCCCTCTATGATACAAGATTAGCCCATTTGATCCTCTGGAGGCATACAATGGCGATGCATGCAAAAAGAGCAAGAACCACTAAGACCCAAATCGCGGGTTCGGGCCCTCGCAGTGCATGGTTGGGTTTACGGTTTTCCTTCAAACAAGGAGATGAAGAAGACGTACAAGCGTCTTCCCTGGCCAGGGCTAGTCCCGACGTCTTAGCGTCGCCTTCCAGAAGCTTGCCGATGAGAAACGGGCCTAACATGTCAAATGCGTTTTTCGAGTGGCCCACGTCTTCAAAGGCATCGGTGGCATCGACTCCCCCGCAGTCAAAGAGTACCTCCGCTCCTCCCGGGTGGATTCCAGGCAACGACGTCACGTCGTAGACTTTGTTATAGAGGATCATCCATAGCGTTTCCGGTGTTTCGTGGCTTCTAACTTGTGCAAGGGTATACTGCGGGAGGCTTTTTTCGCATGTCATGCCCTAAGAAATGGCCTTAGACGGAGTTGGTTTGAGTGCTTTTGTTTTTTTTAAGAGCCCGGTGTGACTCAGATCGTCGTTGGTGTGAATTCTGGCGCTTCTGAATCGAAGAGTTTTCTATTTCGGGATAGTTTATCCGGCTGGGGTTTCTCGTATTGCGCTTGCATAAAGCTCAACCAAGCAATGCTTCTTAAGTGATGGGCATTGCAGCTGGACGAGGCTGTTAACTGCGCAGTGGGTCACGTGCCCGGGGTGAGACAGGTATGGATCTGGGCTCAACGCCGTGATAGTCAAGAACGAGGACGGGTTGTATTTAGACTTAATGAGATTGTGTGATTTTTCTTCCTCTGGTTTTGTAGCTTCTCTTCATTGGATTGTATTACAAGATTTTTGAGGGAAGGAACTGAGGCCCGGAAGTTGGAGGTTGGAGGCTGAAGCTCGCAGCCTAATTGACTGCGACTCGCAGTACTCTTGCATCCAGAGGCTTCCTTTCAATGCAGCTTGTGTTGTACTTTTTACTAAAATGAAGAAGCTTTTGAGATTAGTAAAAAAATTCGGATTTCAACATACTGAGTTAAGTTTCTGTTGCTAAGAGCGTGTCTCAAGCACTTTCTCATTTCACCTTTTCATGATGACAACACCAGATATGGTCCTTTGCTTGGCTCGGTCATGAGGCAGTCCTGATTTTTCTAGTGACAACCATAGCTTCGTGTACATATGACTTTTCATTAAACAAGAACATAAAACAAGAACATAAAACAAGAACATAAAGATAAAATATAGGCATAAAAAAACTTAGATGGTGTGAACTAAGGGCGCTAAACTCATTCAGTGAAATTCTCAGTGAGGATTAGTGTCAACAATATTCCACCCCATGTTTTTTTCTAGGGGATCAGTCCAGAGCGGTTTCCAAAGGGAGAATTTTCTTTTTTCGAAGTAATTCTGCTTTTCAATTTGATAGAAAGCAAACTGTGAATCTTAAAAGTGGATGCTGACACATGACACTAGACTTTTATGCATTTTGGATCAGCTTTCAGTTATGTGTAATGCCCATGGGTCAGACTCGGGTACAACATCACCTTATGCCAGTCTCTCTTCTTGATAAATGGGCTTGTTGGCTTTCCTAACAAGCAAGTAAATCCCGGGGTTGTTTGTGGCATTAAATCTGGGCATCTATTCCATTGCAAGACTTTTCTTTTTGGGTTCTGTGTCTTCTTGGTTACATTTGTTTGACTGGGACCAACCAGGGAAATCATCTCGCATCCTGTTGAAGACTATACGTCCTGTTCAAGACTATAGCTACTTGTGAATGTACAGCTCCGCAGTAGTGAGTTACCATTACCAAGCATGAAAAACGGTGTACAGTAGCGTTTTTCTCTCTTTTTGTTTCATTCATTCACTCTTACTTTCTGTTCTCATTGCTTTTTTTGAAAGTTTGCCGTCTTTGTCTTCGAATAGCCATGCCTACTATCGCGTGTTTCTTAATGTGTATAACAAACACTTATAACACTCAAAGGGGTAACACACACCCCGCCTCTTTCTAGTTACAGCTCTGTAGAAATTTTTGATTTCACCATTTATTGCTCCTCTAAATTTGATTTCTTTCAATCCCAAGCAATACTTAGATATCAGAATAATGACTTCACCAATTAACGTCACATGACCTCTTATCAATGCTGCCAGTTGTCTGCACACTCTGCTCCACATTGGCAGTCGCAACCACCCAGAACACGGCGGTGCGCACCCGTACATCAGGCAGATCAGGAATCAGTACTTGTAAAAAAACCTCCAACGAGCCAACCAACCATTTTTCCTTCCACATCCACCCACTTCTGAAACACGTCTCGTTTTGTCGGCATCCAGTTGATTCATCCTCAATTTAGCCCATCTCCAAAATGTCTGCGCTTCCCTCCTCTCGAAAAACCCACAGCGAGAAACACAAACAGATTTTCCGCCAACTTCTCAAGGAATTGCCCAATAAATCATGTGTCGATTGTAAAACTGCCCAACACCCGCGCTGGGCTTCGTGGAATTTGGGATGTTTCATCTGCATCCGATGTTCGGGTATCCACCGGTCTATGGGAACGCATATCTCTCGAGTCAAGTCGGTGGATTTGGACGTATGGACCGACGAACAGGTGGAGTCCATGATCAAGTGGGGAAACGAAAAATGCAACCTGTTCTGGGAGGCCAAATTGCCCGACAACTATGTACCCGACTCTTCCAAGATTGAGAACTTCATTCGAACCAAGTATGACATGAAAAAATGGGCGGCTCTGCTGAAAATCCCGGACCCGATGTCGATTTCCGCCGGACTGTCCGCGGTCCGCGGCGAACCGGTTTCTGGTCCGGGCCCGGGTCAGCGTCCGGCCGCCGCGGCAACTAGGGCGCCACCACTTGTACTGCGTCACCACAAACCGACAGCGGCATCTGCGCCGTCGCTTTTGGACGATGATTTCGGCGCGTTTACTTCCTCCACTTCGGATGTTTCATCGGTGTCTACTGTCAAGCCTGGCCGTTCTACCACCAGTGTTCCCGCTTCTCACGCTCCAGGCATTGCGACGAAAACGCCAGCATCTCAGCAAGCCATAAAACCTGTCACTCAAAAAGTCACCCAACCAGTGGCCCAACCGGCATCACCCGCTACTCCAGCAGTCCCGGCGGTGCCTTCTCCACGTGTTAACGATGTGCGTAATGACTTGAAAAAATCGATCTTGTCGCTTTACTCGTCGCCATCCTCATCCACTTCCAGTGTACATCAACAACACCCCCGAAATTTCCTGCAACCTCAAACACACATGTTTCGGAGCCCTGGAACATCTACGTCCCCATATAGTCAACATCCAGGTGCCGCTACACGCACTGTAAATCCTCAGGTTTCTTCCTCATCATCGAGCTCTGTTTCAGGCTTATCGGATTCGCTCTTAGGATTGAGTTTTGGAAACGAACAGGTAAGCACGAGTAACGGCGGATCTCGTAATTCTTCTGCTACAGGATTTGCTTCCAGCCCACAACCTCTGATCCGCACCCAGCTGCCCACTAAAACATCCAGCCCAACACCCGCGCCCGCTGCACCCTCCTCTACGCCTCAATGGGCCAATGAATGGAACGATAACTCAAGTGCGGCTAACCAATGGGCCAGCACACCTGCTTATAATGGTACATCAGCAAGCACGTCCGTCTTGGGTGCTGGATTCTCGGGCACGTTTGGTAATAGTGCGGGTACAGGAGTATTTAATTCAACTGGCTTGAAGTCTGCTGCTACAACTACGGATCTAGATGACGATTTGTTCAAGAACGTGTGGGGCTGAGAACATTTGGCGAACAATGTCTATATTGTGAATTAACGAGTATTCCTATACAGGGTTCTCCGAAAGCTAATGGCCTCCAGTCGTTGGCAAGCCCACGTAGACCTTGAAGGAATCGTAAATCAACCATTGGAATCCTGTCAAGGTACCTACCATCACAATACGCATAGGCAAACCATTCCAGAGACCAGCAAACCCGATATGACCATATATTCTCTTGACAGCCTGGCCCAAGCTTTCGGTGGCTTGTTTGTCAGAGTTGACCTTAGACACCATGACGTCTGCGGGGTGGGAAACCACGGCACAGAAAATACCGGCAATGTAACCACCCAAGAACGAGACTCCTGTTTGTTGCAATGTCGTGTATGCCGAGGCAGGTTTACCGAGGTATGCATAGATCTGCTCCACGGTTTTCTCGAAAGACGCGAACTTCACCATAGTGTAAGGAATTTGACGAGCCCAAAGTGGACCAATACCCTTGTAGAGACCTGCAATTCCTTCCTTTGCCGTGATCTTGGACCAGCCATCAAACACAGAGGTGGCATATGGAGGAATTGTGGTTTGTGTTTTAACCTTGATGGTTTCAAATGGACACAAGGCGATATCGGCCAAGAATTCTGCCGAAGCAGAGGCTGCCAAGAACACTCCTGTCTTATACTTGGCAGCGTATTCGGGGCCTACCACGTCCGCGTAAGTCTTCTTGAAGTACTCATAGAAGCCATATTTACCGGCTCCCTGGAGAGCATAACCGATGAAAGTGGCACCAAAGCCAGTGAAAATGGAGTCTCCGCTGGTCTTGAAAATCGTTCTCCATGCCTGGACATTGGACTTATAGAGGCCCGAATCCACCTGACGACGACATTTGACCAAGTCTAATGGAGTAACTGCCGAGTGGGTTGGACCACATGCAATAATACCTCCAAGGGTACATGCTGCATAGTACTCCTTGGAAAAAAGAGTGATTCCGTCTTTCTTTGGAGCAGACATTGAGTATTGTTGAATATTTTGGGGATTTAAATTGAATGCTTTATCTAAAGCGAGAGCTTTTTTTTTTTTGGCTATGAACTCAGGCAAATATTAAGTGAGTTTATGGGAGGTCCCATTTATAAGTTGCTTATTTAACGCAGCAACCTCCATTGTTGCCTGCATGGTGTGCGGTATATTATGAGATTGATTGACAGACGGCAGAAAATGATCCTGCCGAGCCGTCCGCGATAGCTGGCTCCTCGGATAAACAAAAACAGGGGCAGTCACGGCCGACCAAATCGGGGCACTTTTCTGTGTTTCTGTGTTTCTGACTTATGATTATGAGGAGAACCAATTTCGCCTCATTATCCCGAGATCTTGAAGTGTTTGTTGGAAACTGTTGATTCGCTTTAAGATCCCCCTTTGTTTGGTGTACAGGAAATGCGCCGTTATCTGCCCGGATACATAACCTTTGAGAATTGAAGCTCCCAACATGTTCAAAGATCATTGTTGGAAGGGCGACCCACAGAGAAGCAAGGAAAAAGAAAATATCAAAAGTACAAAAAGTACCAAAAATACCAAAAATAAAGGAAGAATGTCCGAAAAGTGCAGAAACCGATTCAAACATGGTGACATGAGGAAAGCTTATTGAACAGAGGGAGGCCGGCACATTCGGATGTCATACGCATATAGTTCGTTTCGCACCGGCAGAATTGTGGGCAATATCTAGCCGAGCCATTCGGGGCCATCCAACTACACCAGATTTTGAGAGGATTTAGATTTTCTGGTTTTACCTTAGAGATGTCTTAGTATATCATTTTGAACGCTTCCGAGGCAATGTTACACATTATCAAAATGGCAGCTCATTTAATGGGGAGTTCTCTGAAGGAAGAACAATTGTTGGCAGGAGGGGCTAGATGGGGCGGGCCACGCCAGGATGAAATTTGACTGAAAGTGCTTTGAAAGTAGACTGAATTCTATTTCCATTGGGCTTTCTTTTTTGTGGTCTTTGTATTTAGAGTGCATTGGACAGCAGTGTTTAGAGTGCATTGGACGGTAGTATCTAGATGGGAGCTTTTACAAGGATATATTTAGATCAGCGTGCTGTGGATCAGAACCTTTTTCAAGAAACATCATTTAACCCGTAGCTAATTTCCAAGTGTCTGACTTTCTCCCAATAACTTAAAATTTTATTGTGGATAAGCTGAATGCTTCTGCCTCGCGGACCTTGTGTGGGAAATTGGATATGGATGCTTTCACACGCAAAACACCCCATATCTCTTGAAACCCCATTGTTGCAGATTAAAAAAAAAAAAAAGAATAAAAATCAATAAGCTTTTAAAAGGGTCTAGTCAGATCTTGGAACCGCTTTTGCCGAATCTGCATTTTTAAGTGCCTCTCGTTGAAATGCATTGTGCCTGGTTTTCGGTTTCCTTTTTTCGCATTTAGGATTCTCAAGCCAGAATTTTGTAATTTTATTGAAGACAGAACTCGCTCCAGAACTCTGGGGATTTTCAAGAGGGCTTTGAGGCCCGTAGCTTTTGGGGCCTGTTGCTTGGAGGCCAGGGCAGTAAGAAATACACCTCTTTACTCAAATCCTCCCGCTCTAATTATGTGTCAAATACACCTATTAATTCTATTGACCCTTGTTTCACAGGGTACTATGCCGTGGGAGAGACATCACCAGGAGACCCAGTCACACGCCCGATGATGGAACCCCAATCAAAACCAAAGTCATCAAGTCAACTCTATTAGTGAGTGTTTACAAGAAAATAAAAATAAAAAAGAGAAATAAAAAATGAAAAAAAAAAAAAAAACAAACAAAAAAGTAAAAAAAGAAAATAGAACGTTTTTTGTCCTGGCAAAGCAACGTGAAGTGCCTCTAAGTGCCTCTTGGTTGCTTCACAGTATTAATGCTCAGCCATGTATTGCGCATAACCTCAATGAATCCACAACGGAGATCATTACATGTCCCAGATTTATATCATTGGTTCACTCCGTTTCTTAAACCAGGACTCTGTGGAATCTTTCTTTTTTAGAATGGAGAGGTCGTTTCCATGTTCTGTAATAACTTTTGATTTTATCATATACACCCGAGTTATTCGTCCCTCCTTACGAAGCACCACCTCGGTTGTTTCAAGAGCTTCGTTCTCAATGCTTGCAGTTGTCGGAAAATACTTCCGTTTGAAGCTACTGAACAACACCAAGCCAACCGTTTTGAAATTCCATCTCTTGTTTTTGTTTTTGTTTTTGTTTCTTTACGTTTATTTTTTTTACCATTCTTTATGTTTTAACCTCTATGTTTTAACCTCTATATTTTGACCTATATTTTGACCTATGTTTTGACCTCTATGTTTTGACCTCTATGTTTTGCCCTCTATGTTTTAACCTCTATGTTTTAACCTCTATATTTTGACCTCTATATTTTGACCGCCATGTTTTCACCTTCTCCTCTCTTTTTCCCCTCGCTTTTCCCCTCGCTTTTCCCTCGCTTCTTGCTTTCTTGCGTTGCTTCTCCAAATCTGTCTGCTTTGTTCCGCAACTCGGGGCCGGCCTGAGCAAGTGAGGGCTGCCAAAACGAACGCACCACGCGACCATTCAGGGGCCACAGAAAATCAAAGGTGATGGCTTCAAATACAGATAAGAGCGTCGAAATTTAAATGTTCTGGTTATGGCTTTTCTTTCTCTTTTGTCAAAATTCCGAAAAGTATGACCTTTAAAAAAGACAATCTTTTTATTAGGGCCTTCCTCTTAAGGCCTTCCTCTTAAGGCCTCCCTCAATTATGATTTCTCTCCTTTCTTTGGGGCCTGCTCTTTGGGGCCTCCCCCTCTCTTAAATTGGGGCCTGCTCTTTGGCCCGATGTGCGCACTGCGCGACGCCTTTACGGCGCACCTGTGCCTCCCCTACTGTGGATTGGGTGTGACGAAATATTTCTCAGCCTTAGAGCTTATCCACGTCTACTTGGTCCGCCTAGATCACCCTAGTTTTTCCAGTGTTTTTGTTATTTCCAACGATTTTTTTTTGCTGTTTTTGCTGTTTTGCTGTTTTTGCTATTAAACCTTTTTCCTGATTCAATATTATGTGCACTTATCAGACACACTGTTGAAACCTGTCTTTGCTGGATATTCTAACGTTCCCCAAATCTGTCGCTAAACAGACGATTTCTCAGCACATTGTCTCATTATACACCACTGAAAAACGCTCGGATCCACGTCGTTTAGGACTACTCAACTTCATATTCTTGCCTTTTTTTTTAGAGCTACACCTCCGCCGCGCTCGTGCTCCTTCTCTTCTCCCTTTCCCAAATTCCCATCAACCGCCATGGTCAATGACCAACCCCCCCTGGATCTGCCGTCTTCGCGGCGGCTAAATCAGGACTTCTCAGATATCGTTCATGGCGAAGACATGGAGTTCCGCGAGGAAAACACCCAAAACTTCCCCGTGGTCCGCCGCTTCACCCTACTCTCCCACCTCTCGCCGCCGCACTTTCTCGCGAAGCTTTCCGAATCACAACTCATCACCATTGCCGGCGCCGCGTCCGGGTTCATTTCCGGCGTTTTCGTATGCCCGCTAGATGTGGTCAAAACCCGATTCCAGGCCGCAAGTCTGCAGTACCGCTACTCCGGTTTCTTTCAAGCATTCTCCACCATCTTGCGTGACGAGGGCCTCCGCGGCTTGTACCGGGGTGTTGTTCCTGTGACTATAGGCTACTTGCCCACATGGGCCATCTACTTCACCGCCTATGAAAAGGCAAAGAACTACTACCCGGGGTTTTTCCTGCGTAACTTTAACCTCGAGATCGACTCACTCAATCACTTTGCCGCGTCAATGACCGCGGGTGCGTGCTCTTCGTTCGTGGTTAACCCCATCTGGGTCGTCAAAACCAGGCTTATGGTCCAGACCGGTAAAGAATCCGTCATCTATACAGGCACACTCGATGCCTTCAAGAAAATGTATTCCAACGAAGGTCTCCGTGTATTCTATAGTGGCCTCGTACCGTCGCTCTTCGGTCTTGTGCATGTGGGTATTCATTTCCCCACTTACGAAGCGTTGAAGAAACTACTTGGCGTCAACAGAACCGCGGATCTTGCCACTGGCGAGGACCACAAGCTCTGGAGATTGCTTGTGGCTTCATGTGCATCCAAGATGATTGCCAGCACTGTCACTTACCCTCACGAGGTTCTACGAACCCGTATGCAAATGCAAACACGTGAGGAGCGAAAAGCTTCTGGTAAGTTGGCTTCCGAGTTCAAGAAAATTTTCCACAAAGATGGTCCAAAGGGTTTCTATGCTGGCTATGTCACCAATCTTGCGCGTACACTTCCTGCCAGTGCTGTCACCCTAGTCAGTTTTGAATACTTCAAGACTTATTTATTGGAAATCAGCGGCAAATTGTCCAGCTGAATGGTTTAAGTTATTGCTAGCGCTTCTGTACCACCCATAGGGGAGACATTTCATTGACCAGCCCTCGACAAAGATTGTCCTTTTTTTTTTTTTTTTTTTCTGCCATTAGCACACTTCATGTGCAATCAAAAGTGGATTTAAAATGGGCATATTTGAAGTCTTTGACTGGAAGTTGAGTCGCTTGGCGCATTAAATGCGAAATAAACCAACATCCCTTACTATTTATCTCGCAACCCGAAGGATTTGGTGTGGTTTTGATATGAGTGGCTTATGTACTGCGTTCGTTTGCTGTTTTGAAAGACACCACTGAGACATCCAACACGCACCCAATTTGCATTTTGGTTATAGCATCGAACTGAGTATTAGGGAATTTTCAAGGCGAATAACGGGTAAAGTTCGTTATGGAGGTCAACATCTCAGATATGGCCGAAGGTGCCTATTCCTAATGATATACTCAAAATCAGAAGAATAAAGCGAATTTCGCAATTCACGGTGTTACAAGTTGAGAATATGTATTCGGGTCCTCGCAAACGACTCGCCAGCGTTACATTATTATCAATGAAGCTTTTATAGCGTCTCGCAGAGAGCAGAAGAACGAATTCATCTTCTTAGAGGAGACGTGGCAAAGTTCTGCATTGTGACCAGGGCCCTTTTCGGACCTATCTCTACGTGGCTCGTTTCATGTAGTATCCGGTGACTTTTTGCCGGTTCAAAAGGTTGATCCTTCCCTCATCAGGCAAGTACGAAAGTTGTCTACGCATACTAAAAACAGCAAAAACATATATAGGAAGTACCTATAAAAACATTTCTAATTTGAAGAGGATTGTCTGGGTGAACACGAAGAAAGTCCTAAGCTCAGCTTCGGGTCTGATGCCACCACCCGCGAGCCACCAGCCACCAGCCATGAGCCACCAGCCGCGAGACAATAGAGCCAACTTTGGAGTCACGTTCAGGCATTTTTCTTGATCTTGGCCTCCACAACGTCGATTTTCTGCTGTGGAGTTTGGTGCTTGTCTGTTCTGGTACCTACGCGAATATCACTCTGGATGCGCACAACCCCACTCTTGTGTAACACCTCGTGAAAACTTCCAATGAGATCCATGACCTCGGACCATGGTCCGGCAATCGTTGTGCCTGCCGAGTGCAATGTGCAATCCAAGTGTGATTCACGAGCAAGTTTTGTGATGATAGCCACTTCGTCCAGGACAGAGGCCGTTCCAGTGCCAATGGGAATGAGGCAAACATCAGCAAGACAATGAAGAGAAACCATTTTTTTGGGTTGTTGGGTATTTTGTTGGGGGTTTGATGATGTGTTTGGAACCTAGAGGAAGTAACAAGACCGTCTTTCTTTTGTTCTATAAGAAAAAATGGGGGTCGCAAGGTTATGGAAAACTAGAAACTCGATCTTGATGGATCAAAGGTTTTTGGCACGTACCTCGGTTATCGACGCAGCCGGGTTGAGCCGGATTCAGTGCGAGTCCCTCCGACTCCTCCAGACCGGGTTATGTACAGTCGCCCCAGTGGACGGATAAGACTAGGAGCAATTAAATGGATTTTTCTTCATGATGAAGTGTTTGAAAGAGGATACAAAGGACAAAGTGTGTGACTGTGAGAGAAATTATGGTATTTTCTTGAAAACCCGCGAAAAGTATGTTCAGAAAATCCGAGTGGAGAAACGTGATGGGTGGAATTCGAATCTATGAAAGACTTGGCGATGTTTGGGAACATGGAAAGTCTGAACCAATTGACCATTTGGGATATATGAGTGCCTTGATTGTTGAGTACTGTGGAAAATTTTCGAGTATTGAATCTGACAAGATTGGTAAATCTCGAGAGGAAAATTTCCGAAGTTCACTGTATTTCATTTGACAATGTCCCACATCTCCGCGCATGAAATTATGGAGAGGTCGCCTGAATAGACCGCGACACCAACAGGAAGAGACCAAAGTATACTCAGCAATATACTCAGACAACAGTGTACTCAGCAATATACTCAGACAACAGTGTACTCAAACAACAGCATACTCAAACAAGAGCATACAATCAAACAGAAAAAAAAAACACAAGTAAACTCTTCGTTTGTAGAAATGAACGCCGTCTGATACCGATTCTTGCCCTAAATTTGGGCATTTGAAAATTTCCTCTCAATACAGCTGGAAGAAATGTTAGATTAAACAAAATTGAACAGAAAAACACCGCGGGTCTACAGAAGAGCTCGATTGGCGTATTACATGAACATTCGGGGGGTTTTCCGGCAGAAATGTTGAGCACAACATCGATGAGCGACACCTGATTTGGAGGGGTGGTTTCGGTTTAGGTGTTTTTCCATGGGTTATAGTTTGACCAACACTTTCCAATTACAGCACGTAACGACATGGATTTTTCGAAAAATTAAAAAGGGCAAGAGCAGAAATCTTTATTTGCTTGCCTTTGATATTTTGAAAGGATATTGAAGTTTTCTTTTCTTTCTTTCCTTTTTTTTTTTTCCTTTTTTTCCTTTTTTTGAAAGATTTTTTTTAAAGAAACAAATCGTATTATACCCCCGAATGTTCATGTAATACGCCAATCGGGCTCTTCTGTAGACCCGCGGTGTTTTACAATATCGAAGTGTTCATTATTTTTCGAAGTGCTGAGTCAAGTAGTAGAGCACTCAATCCGCGTGGTTCCTCAGCAGTGAGCACCCTTCACTTTTGAAGGCATCGAAAAATGACAGAAGAAATCCATATGCACCCTCGTTTTTGCTTGTCTCAGGGAATCCATATATAATGTATAAATCCCAAGTGCCGGTTTTTGTTTTTTTAAAGAAACAACATGTATTGTCGGCTGATATACCTACAGTGAGTCTCTTACTTAAACATATTTTATCTAGCCTGATTCCAAAAAACAACTCTCAACAGATTAGCCGGTCTAGTATAGTGGTAAGTACAGCTCGTTGTGGCCGAGCAGACCCAAGTTCGATTCCTGGGACCGGCATCTCTTTTTACATTTTTTTTCGACTTTCTATTAAGCAATCAACTTAACTTTTCTTCTGGGTTAGTTCGGTTGCGACATCATGAAATGTCTATCGTTACAGGCTAAAGCAAATTTGAACCTGCTCTGATTAATTAATTTGGGGACATCATGTATTCTATCACAATCAACCCCGGCGAAACCCCCTAGCGGGGAACAATGGAAGAGAAAAACGTTTCATTAAAGTTCACAAGAACCAAAAATATAGCAGGGTACTTAAAGAATCCAATAAATTTAGTAATGGAACTGTATAGTGGATCCATTATTTGTGTTGACGACGGTATTATTCTATTGACCCAAAACTGCGCACTTCCACATCCATATTGCCTCAGATCCAAGGTCAAGCCGAGAGTATGAAGATATTAACTCAACATTGACTAGAACAGACATATACTGGATTTACATAACTAGGCATAATCGGGTTTACATTACTATGCATAGACCGGGTTTACATTACTAGGAATATACATGAACAACTAGAAAAGGCCGGATAAACATAACTAGGGCCAATAATTTCACCTGCAATGAGAAGGAGTCAAACCTCAAAGGGCTGTACGAGTTTGGAGCCATCTCACACACACACACAATACCCTACAGAGCCGAAAGTAAAAGTAGCACATATTAAAGCAAGACTAGCATTTCCTACGATGACAATTCATCTATATATCTTCCCACCTCTCGTCAAAAGCTTCTTTATTATGGTATATGCTCAAACCACATAAATAAGCAGGAGAAGGGCATCGGCGTGACTTTGTGACATTTTCACTTACAGCAGAACAGCGGATACACCTATTGGCCGGCGGCGATGGTGCTCTGGGAAACAGCATTCACCATGGAGTGGTGGCTCTGGGGAACGGCTTGGCCGGCGGCAATGGTGGTGTTGGACTGAGAGGGCTTAGCTACACCAGGTACAGACTGCCTGTTGGGGTTATTTGCATTCTCCTTCAAGGCAATCAACTGCTTCGAACGGAAACTCTCGTAGTGGGTCAATGCTGTGGTCTCGACCAAGTCCTGCAAGTGAGTTCTGGTCAAGAAATCGCGCAAGAACACAAACTCGCACTGCGACACGTCCTCGATGTTGATGGCACCCCATTTGGACTTGCGGCAACGCACCAATTCGCCATTGATTTCGCTCTCGTGGTCGGAGCCCACGACGGCAAAGGGAATCAACGACTTGATATCCTCGTTCAACTGCTTCTCGTCGTCAAACAACTCCTCGCTGTCGTAAGGGTAGATGTTCAAGTTGTGCTTGATAAAATCATTCTGTAGCACGCGTTTCAACGTGGCACGCTCGCTCAAGGTCAATGAGTCACTCTTGGCAATGATGGGCACCACGTTGGCGATCTCCGACAACCGCTTCAACGCCTGCACATCCAAGGATTTCAACCCAGAGCCGCTGCTAGGAGGAATAAAGTACAAAATACAGTGCACTCTAGTGTCCGGGATATGCTTGGGTCTTTGTGCACTCAACTCCTTACGCAAGTACTGAGAGTGCTGCTCCTTGATGTACTTGACCAAAAGCTCCCAGCACTTTTCGTTGTTGATCTGATCACCAAACCCTGGGGTGTCGATCACGTTGATATTCAACCGGACGTTGTTTTCCGCCAAGAGGTGCGAGTGCACCTTGATTTCCGTGGTTTTTTCGGCGGGTTCGTCGGCGTTACGACGGCCCAGCGTCGATGCCAACTTGGCCGAGAACAACGTGTTCATCAACGTGGTTTTGCCCATTCCGGACCGGCCTACGGCCATGACATTAAACGCAAACCCTTTCTTCAACAACCGGTTTTCGATTTGCGATGTAATCGTGTCGAAACCGACGTATTTGCTTGGGTGCGTGATATTCTCGTCAGCAGGGACAGACATTTTGTGGAGGGTATGAGTTTTGGTTATTTGTGGGGGTGTTTGACGGGGGGTTTTCGGGAGGTTTATCACGTTGTTATTGGTTAGGTGGAGTATTTATTTGTGGTAGTGTTCACAAATATCTGTCATGTTGTACGCGTTTGGTGTGCGCACTACACCCACGGGTCACGTGCGCTCTCGTCTAACGGATGGGCGAGGGCCAATATTTTGCTGGCTGAGGCGTGCTGGGGGTTATGAGAGCGGGAAGGTTAACCGGCTTTGGGAGGTAGAGAATATATCCATTGAGATAGTTTAAAAAACAATTAACCATCTATGGTATGAGAAGAATTTTAATCCAGAAAACATTCGAACGACACTATAGTACTTTTAGCCCTTGTTATGAGTCGGTGAAGATAAAAAACACCCGATCGCGAGATTCAGCCGCAAATGTTTTGAACTGGATTTTAACATGTTAACATGTGAACATGTGAACATGTGAACATATAAACATATAAACATATAAACATATAGCCAGGGGTTGTCAAAGAGGAGGAACCGCCCGAACTAAGGCTTGGTTACGACTTGGAGGTATTTTCTCTTCAAAAACACATAGCCACCAATAAGCGAAACAGACTCGGTGCAAGATCGATCGAACCCTAGTTTTTCTATTCTCTTTATATGGCAAGTAAGTGTAAACGAGAGAATTCTTCAGACGTTCAAGACGGTGTAATATCTACTAATACCAGTCGGGATCCAGGCCCTGGGGAAGTGCGCGAGATTAAGTGCGTTGTGATTTCAAGCAAGAATACAGAGGAGAGCTGGTTTATTTCGGGAAAGTTTCTTTCCTTTTTTAAGTATATACTAATGGTCTACTGAAACATACTGGCTATATATATTAATTGTTTTTGTGATCTTGCTCAAAGAGGCCCACAAGAAAAGTGACCACGAAGAGGGTGGTGCATGCACCTCAAGTCCCAGGATTTTATGCCAAATTAACTCATTCCATATCCTTCTTAGTCCGTTGGAGAGGTGCTGGCTAATTTGAGGAAGAAGTATGATTTACATACGCGTCGTAAAGCCCCGAGTGTGGGCTTTTGCAAATGATAGAGTTACAGTTCGACACGATGTCCTAAATGATACATTTACGAGGACACACTCTCCAAAGTGGGACAAGATCCAAAAACATAAATGTGAAAAGAGTTGTAAAGTTGTAAAGTTGTGAATTTGTGAAAAATGTTTTCGGTAATACGATACTGTACCAATAAAGTGTGTCGGGGCTAAATTTCAAAAAACCGAAAAACGAAAAACGAAAAACGAAAAACGAAAAACGAAAAACAAAACACAAATACAAATACAAAATTTATAGTAAAACATTATTCAACACGGTCGTGAAAATCAGCCCCTCACTTCTTTGGGGGAGTTCAATCCGTCCAAACTTGGATCGCACAAAGTGGCTGTTGTGTGCGTGCTTTCACTAATCACATGAGAAAGCCATGAACATTTATTCTGAATTCATTGCTTGAAAAAATAGCAAGAAAATACAAGAATTATCAAGAAAATACAGGAATTAACAAGAAAATACAAGAATTAACAAGAAAATACAGGAACTAACAAGAAAATACAAGAATTAACAAGAAAATACAGGAATTAACAAGGAAATACAAGAACTAACAAGAAAATACAAGAACTAACAAGAAAAGTAAAGAAAACATGAAAATCACAACAAAAATCAAAAAAGAACATATGTAAATCCTTCATAAGTTGAAGAATCCCAGTGAAGAAGGAACGTTGCCTAGGCTCAGGGCCGCAACTAATAATTTTGTTGCACACTAACAAAACGTCTTCGCCTGACTTGCAATAACGAGGGAAATATACTCTACACGTGACAATCTAGTATATTCCTCTAATAAAGCCATACCTTTAGGGGTTAAGGGAGTAAACTAAATACCTTGAATCTTATGAAGGCCAAGAATTTCCCAATGATCCAAAAAGTATGAAATGGTCTTAGTCTCCATGGCTATGCTGGGCTTTTGGTGTTGCAGACGAAAAGTCAGGTGATAGTCACATTGATTGGGAAGCGAATAGAGAATTAGTCGATATATCTAGTGAAAGGCAAAGAGTAGGGTTGAGAGTAACATACCAACTGTTGAAGAGGATTCTTGGCAGTGGGTATTATATAAATGAGCCGGTATTTCCGTTTCTTCGCTGGAAGATAGATGGTGGGTTGGGCCGGTTTGATAATTAGCGAATGACTTGCATATTAGTAGAAGGAACGGAGGTTACCCAGGACTCCACGAGAATATAGAGCCTCGATCTAAAGACTACCCAGAGAAATAAATGAAGTAGAAAACGCTCATAAATTATTACCGGTTGGGCCAAACCGAGAACATACACCCGTACACCTGTCTACTTCCGCAGTTTGGAGCCCGGCGTAATTACTGCAAAATGTAGAATGGTTTAGTATTTGGTGGCTGCTGTATATTCCGTACAACCTATAAAAGCCACCAGGGTAATTTCAGCTACATCCCAGGTGAGTAAAGTGCATTGCAGCCACTTCAAAGTATACGACACCACACCTTGGATGTACGGGTGTATTGGATGTACGGGTGTTAGTGTCGGTCATTAAGAAAGATGGGTATAAGCCATATCTTCTGTTTGCTTAGGGTTATGGTCCCGGTCACCGTAGTGAAGTGCTTTTGACGAATAACAAGGCCTTGCACATCTTGCTTAGGTTTGGAGTATGAGCGTCGAGGAAATTAAACAGAAAATGTCCGAGCCCCAGAAGTCTCCGTCAGTAGTGAAATTGGTCAGTATACATATTCCCACATTCCAACCATTCTACACAACTGCTACTCTTATATCCAGGGTTGTCTAATATTCATCAATAAGATGATATACCTAATAAGTCGAAGGAATAGTAAATCCACGATACTTCTGGGCCCACTCCTGTAGGTAGTGTTGGAGTATTCTCCGTTTATACCCACTGATATAGTTTTATCACTTTCAACAGCCTTACTAGCCACTTTTGACTGAGGCGCCATTTTGTATCACGTCAAGAGAGTGACTAGGCGGTTCGATTAGTACTGACCTCAAAGTATTCAAAGTATCCAATAATGAAACACCAACACTATTATTTGAATTTCACATATGTTCCTAATTTGCAAGTTTTAGTTAGCGTGAGGAGGTTTTTCTTGGTACTAAAAAATAATACACATAGATTTGCCTTTGTAAAAATACATTAATAGTTGGTGATAGTCGATTGTGCTTCTACTTCCTCATAAATATTGTCTGTAAACATATATTCCTGAGAAGTAATGTCCCCTGAAAGTTTAGAAAAGAAGGTTCAGCACTAATTTTGAATTCAACACTAGGAATCCTTCTAAGTGTTTTGTTGAACTACCCTGGGTCGACTGAAAACCGTTTCCTCGTGAATTCTAAGGCTAGACATTCCTTAAAGTCGGTAAGCTTTTAGCCTTGCTGTATACGGCAATTTCAAGCTTTCAAGTTCCCTAAAGCAGAAGTGAAGAGCTTAGTTTGATGATTATTGCTTTGTCTATAGTTTTTCTCTATTTTGTCTCTCATTTTCTCTACTGTTTCACTCAAGGCTATAAGGCCCAGATGACCGCTTCCTTGGTAAGCAGGGCGATAAAGTCAAACTTAGTTTGAACAATAAGCTCTATTTTTTCTGATCCTTCTTTTTCAACACACTTAATATTACAGTGACTAAAAACCTATGTCATAGAAAGAGGTCAATACGAGGGGTGTCTTTCACTAGTGCCAATCACATCCAATAAGCTTCCGGGTTGAACACCAACTCCTCCTGCAAAATCGACCGAGGAATCAAGACGCTGGGTGAATAGGAAAATATCATCTGCAATCCCAATCTATCGTCGCACTGACTGCGGAAGCCAACCAGCTTATTTCCACATGCCTGGAAATGATAGTTATCCTTGTAATACAACGTCAGCTCGTAAACTGTCTGTCTGTTTTGGCGTAAAGTGAACCCGGGATCTGGCTTGTCGGATAAGGTGAAAATCCCCAGGTCATCTACCGTCACATACTGTCCCGTCAGGGTGAGTTTCAAGGTGTTTGCGTCATCGTCATAGTAGCATTCGGTGAATCCTTCTTTGATCACCAAATTATTTCCATCGACGTTGATACCGGAGGCTTTTTTAATCAAATCAAAGTACGGGAAAGACAAATAGCCATTACCAGAGCTACTGGCAGCAAGACCCAACGAGACTAAGGATAATACCAGAACAAGCTTCATTTCTTGAGTAACCTTTGGGAGATTTTGGTGACAAAAAAAAAAAAAAAGAAGAAGGATATTGAGATGGAAAAACAGTCCTTTTTATAGAATAGGTTGACGTTTTCCTTTCTTTTTGTGAAGTTTTTCTAATTTGAGTAATTGGTGAATGTGCATTTCAAGAAACCTCCTGTAAGTGTGCAGTCTCGACCCTGACCTTGACACATTTTTCCCAAATTATCTTGTCAAACGATGGTTTAATAATTTGTGTAGGATATCCCCTCACAAAGGGTTAGTTTTTCAAGAGCTCAAAACCAGGTCACGTTTTGTAAAGGGGATTTTCCGTTGTTCGTGGTCCATGACTTCTTGTGCGAATGCGTCAAACAATAGAGCACGCATTATCGCACTATATTTTCGTTTGGACCATATTTGCAAAGTGTGAAAAAGGAATTTACATTCAAATCACAAGCTCGTTCTAGTTTTTGGCGGTGGTGTACAGATACACAGAGGCGTATGACCAAAATAGGCGCTAATCCATCTCTGAATATGGGTAACCAAGGTGGGGTTATACATTCCTGGCAGGCTAAATTGGGACACCAACCATGGGCTCCTGGAAACACACTGGTCATTCATGAGGAAACAAGCTTGGGGCCTGTGTGGTTTTGTTTTTTTTTTTGTAAAAGGATTTTATCATGTTTTATAGTTTAACGATTCAGAGAGTCCGGGGCCTTTTTGAAAGCCCCAGGGGTTTTTGAGCCTTTAAGCGATATGTTTCCGAATAATAAAGATGCAGTGTGCCACCTAAGAGTCACCAACATGGTGCTCTTGACCACTCGGATAGCGACTTTGATGATCAGGGTCTTATCTGTGAGAACATGTGTGCATGTCATGATGATGTTCCATGTAGTAGTAAAAAAAGCGAATTTGTGGACATTTGCGGACGTTTTTTTTTTTTTTTTTTTTTCGGTTTCTTTGGTTTTTTTTGGTTTCTTTGGTTTTTTTGGTTTCTTTGGTTTTTTCGTGGGGTTTCTTCGCTCACCAATTCATACCCTGGCTCTTTCTTGTACAATTTGAAAAGCAAGCGAAGTTCGAGGTTTGCTGGAGTTATATCCAGTGCGCCACGAGGACAAAAAAAGTAGTTTCCAGCATTTTTTGGGAATACCATACGGATAAAACACCGCATTATTTAGACTTCTGTCAGTGCAATGCAATGGACTTTGGGTTCGGGTTAAAGGTGCTCTCTGCTTTCCGTGATGACAATGAGATGTTCCCAGCTTCACCCTCACAAGCCAAGCGATAACTCTGAAGATTAAATGGAACCTGTATTGCTTATGATGGCTGTTGTCGGCGGTTGTAGTCTGTTGTAGTCTGTTGTAGTCTGTTGTAGTCAGTTGTAGTCAGTTGTAGTCAGTTGTAGTCAGTTGTAGTCAGTTTTAGTCAGTTGTAGTCAGTTGTAGTCAGTTGTAGTCAGTTGTAGTCAGTTGTAGTCTGTTGTCGGCGGTTGAAGTCTAGAATGTTAAATAAAACATTCTGTTAGACTATAAAGCTAGCTTTTCCGTGGCCCGATATAATTCTCGTGCTTGGAGAAGTAAAAGGGCGAAATCAACTTGAAAAAGTCGAAAAAGTCGAAAGTCGAAAAAGTCGAAAGTCGAAAAAGTCGAAAGTCGAAAAAGTCGAAAGTCGAAAAAGTCAAAAGTCGAACGAGCCTTTAAAAGGTCTTGGGCCGCACGCGCGGCTAAAGCTTATCGGAACATTCAAAAGTCTTCACATTACAGGAATTCCCTCTTAAATATTACAAATTTCAAAATGAATGACTCAAATATAGAGCATACCTTTCCCATTCAAGATCTACCAAAGCCTTCTGTGTTGCGTTAGAGCATTTTACATTCAAGAGCCAGAAGAAATGAGGTCCAATGTGCGCGATATGCAGGATCAACTACATTACTTAAATTCGAAATATACAATTAAGGAGTAGCCCGGATGTTTTGATCGTTACCATATATTTTTCATCTTGAATCAAAAGGGAGCCACACGGAGCCACACGTAGTTCTGTACTTCTTTTAGTATTCATTTCGAATAGTTTCTCTGATTGCCTCACAAAGCTCGCGCCTTTTGACCAAGTCTGACAACCTGCGCTTTGTTTTCCACTGCGCACTGTTGCCCAATTCACTCACTCTTCTTTATATTAATATTTTATTTCAACTAATACATGTATTCAAGAGAAACGTGTATTCAAGAGAAACGTGTATTCAAGAGAAACGTGTGTTCAAGAGAAACGTGTGTTCAAGAGAAACGTGTGTTCAAGAGAAACGTGTGTTCAAGAGAAACGTGTGTTCAAGAGAAACGTGTGTTCAAGAGAAACGTGTGTTCAAGAGAAACAGCATGTGTCCCAGAGAAACTTGCAGAGCAAATCCGGGAAAGTCGTGGGCCGGCCCTTTTTGAATTCCCGTGGGAGTTTTTGGGATTTATGCCCCAGCTGCATGATAGGGGCCTTTTCAAAGTATACTGTTTGAATATCTCTACACTGAGGATGGTCTCACTAGCGAAACCCTATACACTTAGAGAAAATTGAGGTCCCCTTGGAAGTCATTGGAATTTTGTGACGGCTTTTTGGGAAATACCACCTGCGATTGAAACATCCAAACCGTGCACGAGCATGGTGATCGGTTTGATAGGTTTTTCGCGATTTTCTTCCTCGAGGGTTGAAAAAGAAGACAAAAGGCCCAGTTTCATATTTTATTCAATACAATGCCCGCCAGATGTGTAGGTAAGAAGACTTCTTTATTTTTTATTTTTTATTTTTTATTTTTAGTTTTAATTTTTTTATTTTAATTTTTTTATTTTATTTTCTAATTTTAATTTATATTTTTATTTTATTTTTATTTTTAATTTTTAATTTTTTTTTGAGGGAAAGAACGATTCGTGCCATGTGATTGTTGGTTGAGAATTAATCCTTGGAAAGGACAGGCTTGAGGTGTCTACTCATAATGAGTGCCACACAGCACTTAAATGGCCACTGCGACAACTAACCACAGATACTAGGAATACTAGGGCTACTAGTAAGACTTCCGAACGGAATCTCTAATAAAAAAACTAACATTGGTTATTACTGGAAAACAGGCTGCGAAATGCGTGTTTTCAAAATCCCTTCTTTCTGCAATCCAAACTCAAAACATACAAGTCGTAAAAAAGACACACACACACATAAAGTCCGTCCTAATCAGTTTTCTTGCCGGGACCTTTTTCAAGAAACAACCCCAAAAAGCTTTGTTCCAGCCTCCACTCAATTCCGAAACCTCCACTGCTCTATTTCTCACTACCCACTTCCATTCATAATAACCTTGGTGGTTCTGGATCGCACACCCTATAAACCCAACCGATTCCACCACATCCCCATCAAAAACCACGAAACCCCCCGAACTCGGTTTTTTTTTTTTCTTTTTCCATTCCAAAGCTTCACCTCCACCCAGAAAAAAACCAACACAGGCAAATCACCCCCGTCACCACAAAATTGATTCATTCGCCTGTGTCTTTTAGTCTCTACACCCGTACATCTCGACCCTCCCATACAACCTCAGTGAGCATGAGACTGAAAAAAAAAAAAATGAATAAAAAGCTAAAGCCCCGTGTTTTTCTGATACACCACAAGCACAAACGCACATTTCTTAATCATGTCCATGGCTTTCAGATTGGGAGCGTTGCCGGTGCTCTCACCCTTGGCCAGTGCAAGCATAGCAGTTGCTTTGCCCAGATTGCCCATGCTCCCCAGACTACGTGATTTTTTGCCCAAGCAATGGGCAGATAGGCCCACAATTTCCGTGGATCCCAGGCTAGAGGAGCTTGCAGAGTTCTTGGAGAGAAGAAATGGCCAGCCTCCGTTTATGGTGGACAACGGGGCCATTTTGAAGGCTGCACCCAAGAAAAAACCCTCGTATAAGAGAACCAGAGAAAAGTTGTATTCGCCAGGCCATAAGCAGATCCAGCCATTACACAATTTGCGTAGATGTGCTGCGTGTGGCCGTGTCAAGAGGTCGCATTTCATGTGCATGCACTGTTTCGGCGAGATCCGGGCGTTGTTGAAGCAAAAGAAGAAGGAGTTTTTCGGAGAGCCGGCAAAGTATGACCAGGACTTGGATGCTGTGGACGAGCGCATCATATACCCGGGTAAGTTCTTTTCCCAGAAGGACTGGCGTATGGAGAAGAAGGATTGGATTCCCAAGAGAGAGGAGCCGTTGATGTTTGACCCTGCCCAGGTCAAGAAGCGGTAGTTTGTATATAGACTTTAATATCATTGGTTCATTTTCAAACGTTCAAAAGGGGAATCACTTGAAAAAATCCTTGTTTACAGATGGTGTTTGCGGAGGGTGAATGTTTATATACGCAGAAGGTTTATGCCGAAAGGGTGCACCATATAGACATACCCCGTTATAGCGGTTGAAGTCGAGGAAAACAACCCCAAAAAGCTTCACATACGCGCCCAATTATCACCACGAGTGGGTGGTTGCCAACTTGAAAATTCAAGAATGGTTTTGTCGCCATCTTTTGGGTGTGAGATTGTCGAGGAAGGACACAACGGTGGAAACACATTGCACCACAATGACCCAGCTTATGGCAAATATCCACTATTTCAATATGTATTTCAAGATGCATTTGTCTAGATTAAGACACCCTTCCCTTAACGGCGTTTTGACTCATACCAGAGGTATATCATTTTTCGTTTTCTACCACCGAGATGTTCATGTGGCGAAAACTGCGCCGTTCAGAAATTATCCAGGATACAGAAATCCCCAGTTGTTATAACGGGAGATTGGTAATCAAATGTGATTACCTTCAACTAGTTTCTCATGAACTACGATATAAATCTCCCTAATCCACCACAGTCATCAGAAGACCTTGATTACAGCTGAATAATATAATAGTGAGCTGATGAGTAGGCAGATGGAAAGGCCAATCACTGCACCCATGTCGTCGGATGTTGAAGCCAGCTAAGGTTCACGTAAATTAAAAAAGTGGGAATCAAAAATTTGGTATAATGTATGACATGGGTACTCTGGTTGCAAATTGTGGGGTTGCAAAAATTATAGCCTGTTGTGTGGTCCAACAGAACCGGATGTCCCACTAAATCTAAAAGTACACCGATTTCAAGCAAATATTTCCAAACTATTCTTTTTTGGTGGGATTAGGAAAACGCTTTGTCTCAGATGTTTTGAATAAGAGTACTAAAAAGGTTTGCAAAGAAATTAATACGAATGGCTGACTCGCTATGTTGGTGTGACTGAGGCAGGTACTGGGCTGAAAAACCAGGAGCTCAAAAATTTTCAACAAAAAACAAACAGAAAAAATGCTCCTTTCAAAGATAAGATTACCTTAATTATGAAATGCCCCAGTAAAAAAGCCGTCTAGACACTTCGTTGAAGATTCTCACCATTTAGACAAGTTGGACTATCCTGGTTTAGATGCGGCACACATAATGTAAGCCTTCATAACACACAGAAGAAATGGTTACGATATAAGAAATCGAAAAGACTGGTGGTGTCTTTTGTTTATTGAAAAGAAGATCCCACAGAAATTGGCTCTTTCTCAATATGTACCAGTATCGGGTCTTTCAACCCTGCCACCCAGCCACCCTGCCATCCAGCCACCAAAATTCAATGTATACCTTAATAACCTAAGTTGGCACACTTTTTGTTTTAATTCAAGATAATGGGATGTGTTACTTCTTCTTTGGTAGTCATGCTGTTGCGTTGCTGTTAGGGCTATGATTACTGTGTTTCAAATGTGTCAGACGTGTTTACTGCATGTCTTTGTTAACATCGACAGACCGCCTATCGATTACTATTCAGTAGTTCTTAAAAAAAGGTGGTTAGAATGAGTTCAAAAAGTGGATCAGTAATAAACAGAGAGGCCCACAAACATTTTAATAGCAATGAGAAAGTGCACACTATTAGACTCATTGAAGAAGAGTTGCTAAACTTGTGCAATTGTGATTTTTACATCCAAGCGCATGCCACTTGCAGCCACCGTAAGGACGGAGTTTCTACATAAAATTAATTTTTCTTCTAGAAAAAATTAAATATTGTAGGCACTATAGCATCATGATTTCTGACTTGCTCAATTGTACTAATCCAGTTTTTAAAATGTTCAAGATTGCAATATTGCAATGTATTTGGGGTCGCTTTCGTGGTATTGTAAGAATTACTAGGGACGAGAAAAACTGTCATCGTTTTGCCACTAGCTAAGGGGTATTTCTTTTTCAAAACAAAGGTCAAGTAAAATAATAATAGCAAAAACACAAGATTTAAAAAAAAAAAAGAAAAAATCAATAAAAGACCCAGCAATCAATCTGAAAATTGTACCTCGCATGATTCCAACGCTCCTTCACCTTATCTCATCTCATCGAAGCGAGCACCGGCGTCTCAATCGTCTCAACAGCCCATCACTCGCATGAGATGGCATGCATGCACCATCTCTAAAAAATCGCTACAGAAGTGACGCATCAAAGCACCAAGCAAAGCAGGGACCAAATTTCACCCAAACAAAATTCCTGCTTCACCGCAAAAGGAGAAAAAAAATAACGCACACTCCAGAATACCACCATGCCTTCTACAAAAAAACAAAAGACGTACCATGACTCGTCCAGGACCATCATCACACTGTCGACTACCGCGAAACACCCTCTCAATGTGCGGCCTCTGGGAAATGCATTCTTCGATGAAGAAACAAAAGAGCCTTCTCGCGAGCAACAAATGGGCGACTTCTCGGTGTTTCCAGAGGAGCTTTTTATGGAAATGTTGGGCTTTGTGGGTGACTCGCAAGCATTGAAAGCATTGTCCCACACTTCTCGTGTCATGTATGCGTATTTGTATGACGAGGATCTTTGGAAACGCCACTACACCAGCAAAGTGCAACAAGCGGAGAAGCAAGGCACGCAAATCGCCGACATTGTGTGGAGAGGCTCCTGGAGACTCAGTGTTTTGAACTTGGACAAGAAAAATCTGGCCGATTTGATGATTCCTGGCAACCTTGTATGCTCGGATATTCTCTACCGGCCTTTCCAATGCGCCCAGATTGACTACGACACGTTACTAGCGAAAGTGATCCAGGAGGAGGAAATGTACCACTTGGACGCATTAAAAAGTGACCTGCCTCTTTCTTACCCACCGAATCGCATTCCACGTATCCCCGAGATGTATTTGACGCAAGAAAAGTTCGATGACCAGTGGAACACCCGGCCTTTCATCCTCACAAACCCAGATAAAAGCCGATGGCCTCGATGGACGTTGCAAGAGTTGCTCGGGCGGTTCTCCAGCGTGAAATTCCGCCAGGAAGCCGTCAGATGGCCGCTTTCTCTATACTCACAATATTTGGCATCAAACTGTGACGAGAGTCCACTATATTTGTTCGACTGCAACAGCATTGCTATGCAGACACTTCGCCAGGAGTACCGTGCCCCGAAAATATTCCAGCAGGACCTTTTCAAGAGCTTTGGGCCATGCCGGCCGGACCACGCCTGGCTCATTATCGGTTCGCAACGGTCTGGGTCCACTTTCCACAAGGACCCCAACTATACGTCGGCCTGGAACACAGCAATTACAGGCAGAAAGGTATGGATCATGTTCCCGCCGGGAGTGTGCCCACCAGGAGTATCTACTGACGATGACGAGAGCGAAGTCACCAGTCCTGTGGGTATAGCTGAATGGGTACTTTCCGGGTTCTATAACGATGCGGCAAAACTGCCTGAAGCACTAATAGGAATCACTTTTCCGGGAGAATGTATGTACGTACCGAGTGGCTGGTGGCATGCTGTGATCAATCTCGACGAGAGTATTGCATTGACGCAGAATTTTGTACCCGAGGTGAAATTGGGCAACGCGCTTCATTTTCTCAAAAATAAGGGCAAGCAAATTTCGGGGTTCCGTCCACTTGAGGTCAGAAACAGATGTAGAGACGTTCTTGAGAAGTTTAGCAAGGATGTGGGTGATGAAAAAGATGAAACTGCCCGGGACATTGCTGCTCTTACAAATTATTGCGATGCGTTTGACCGGGGAAATCTCGAGGATTTTCTTTTGAACGAAGATTGCGGTGAAATCATGGAGGCACAGCTCCCGCCATTGCCTGTTTTTGAACTTTTCAAGCTTCTTCTATTGCAGGAGGGAAAACAACATCAATTACAAAAGGGTATGATGGCTTTGGGACGGAAGGAAAAAGCTGAGCTTCAAAAGGCCACGGGTGTGAGTGAAGCGTGGCAGAAATTGACACAAGAGCCGAAAACCTTTAGCTTTGGTTTTTCTGTTTCGGATAACGAGTCAGAGTAAGGGATTTATGGGGTTGATGACCTGCTGTTTTGGGTAGTAAGAGGGAGAATGAAATTGAACTTTTTCATCAAACGTTTTTGGGAGAATCAGAAGGAAGACCAATTCCGTATTCATAGACAAATGGTGGGTAATTTTTGATGAGGGTATGCTAATTCTAATGAATGTTCCTTTGTAATAAAACCCGTGAGTTGTAGGTACGGTGATTGATTCTCAAGGAAGCCACGAAACCCAAGGTATTTAGCAAAAATTAATTTAAATTCATGGGTGGTGTTGTTTATACCACTGGATAATATTATTAGCTAAGCCGGATTGGCTCTGGAACAAGCTCCTTCTCCCGGAGTAAGAATCAAGGTTGTAACATGTGCCATAACTTTTGAATTGCGGCCTGTTTTAGAATCTGAAACGGGCCACTTTAAAGAACCTTTGTTTCCAAAATATCGGGTGCAAATTTCTTTCCTTATGCGGAGAATTGAATGAGTTTTTATATTGATAAAGACACCATGGAGGGCGTGATGAAAAAAGTTGTTGAGTAATATCGGGAAAAGAAAAAAGAAGAAATTCCTGGAAAGTATCACAGCCAAAACTTCCCTGGAACAGAGGGAAGGGCATAAAAAAATATGTTTCTACAGAGCCCATGGAACGGACAAGCATCCTCCAAACAAAGGGCATCTGAACCACACGCAATCCTGTGGCAGTACTTTTAAAATCACTTCAAAAAATTGAAATGGGTACGGCAAGTCAGGCGAAGCTTTTGAAAATACATTTCTTTGAGTTGGGCTTTTGGGTGGGTGAGCCAAAGGTCTACCTGGCTATAAGGATATTTCCTGTATTACCTTCATCACAAACCTGGAACACCGAAGGCACGGAAACTTTGAAGGCACGGAAACTTTGAAGGCATTTGATTTCAAACAATTAAAGCACGTTGACGTGGCCAAAAAGAAAAAGAAGAAAAAAAAAAAAAAAAACAAAACTTTCGAGTATAAAGATTGGGTCACCTCTTTTACTTAGGAGCCTTTTCTCAGGAGCCCAAAAAAAACCACCTCAATGAAACTACTCTTTTTAGCACCACTAGTTGCATTCGCCCTTGCAGATATGAACATCGAGTTTGGCACAATGTATCTTTCCACTGTTGATGACGAGCCCGCCAAAAACTTGATTGCTTCAAAAAACACGGTGTATGCGGGGGTCTGGATGTCAGTTTTTCAGTACGACCAGAGAGACGCCACCATCAAGCTGCTTACTTCCAAAAAGTTCATGTCGGTGGACGAAAACGGAAAGCTCTTCATGGCGGATAAACCCCAGCCAGGCTTTATTATTGGTGATGCAGTGGGTTGGACTGGCCAGAGACGTTTGCTCTTTAATGGGGTCGGAGTGTTTTACTTGTGCGACGACGGTCTGGTGCAATATAAGGGCAATTGTGAAGGGGCTCAGAGTGTATCGATATTCTATAAACCAATAAACCAGTGAGAGGGAAATTTTATGAGGTTTAGGCTTTTGCTTTGGGGAATTCATATGGCTTTATGAATATTGACAGTGCATGTTTCCAAGGAAGTCTTGGGCAATGTTTTTCTCCAGAAGTCACCGTTTTACCTTAGTTTTCCACCCACTACTACAAGCTACACAAGGCTTTTAAAACCTTATCTAAAGGCCAAAACTAAAGCAAAGATGCAGAATTATAATATGTGTGGAAACGCATGGATCATTCACTTTGATATGTCCTGTGCACCTCTAAACTAGGGCCACTGGGTCTTTCCTGGCTTTGGCCCAAAGTCTTCCCGGGGTCTTGAATCTGAGAAGGAAGAAAATCCTTGTGGGTAATTTGCAGACCAATAAACTTTAATAAGTAAAAATTTCGGGGTCTAAGTTGGATCTGGTGAACCTTTGCCATCTCGAGTTATTCCTCTGTGTAGCATCAATGCCTTAAGTCCAAGAAAGGGTGGACTTCCTACACCAAAAGGTTCAAAGTTTGCACTTCTTTGCAAGGCAGCGCAGAGAAACTTGAACTTCCGACACCAAGAAGACTTTATTGACTTCTGCACTACGTCTTCAGATGGTGAATCAGCGTCTTTCACTATGGTAATACTGGGTTGAGGCTTCTTCTTCTTCAATGAGAGAACATATGCAGAATCAAAATTCCCCTGGTAGCTTAAGTGCCATAAAGTCGTATTCCAAATGTTGCAAATGTCCTGAGGAATATTACCAGAAGGTCTAAACCTGTGCCAGGACTGACTACTGGAGCAATTAATCTCCTTCACTCCATCTCCTTCCGCATTAGTTTCATGGAAAAAGGGCAGACCGAAGTCAATGAAGTCCACGTATTTGACACTATCCTCTTCATCCAAATCGTATTCACTTGCCTCTTCTGCTTCATCGTCACTACCCTGAGAAATATCGTTCCTAGAGCTAGTATACTGTATTGCTTGAGCATGGTTGCCATGCAAGCCGTCAATTTCATTGAATGAGTTGACTGCTCGTGTAACCATACTGAGCAAAGGTAAATAGGGAGACCCTCCTCCAAAGCACTGGTTCAATCCATTCAAACTGATGTTTTTGGTTGGATGACCCCCCAAAAAAGAAAAAAAAAATCCTCATAATTGTGGCCCATGGTGTAAATTGCGCAGGTAAATTGATTACATAAGAATACTATTAAGAATCTTACGCCTCCTCAGGAGAACTCCATTCTAGTATTTAATCAAAACCTCCTCACCGCATAAGATGAAGATTCTTGAAAATGGAAGAATTATTTTGGTCTGTACGAAATAACAAAACTTGAAGCAGAACACCTAGAAATGGAGAAACAATTATAATGGTGGCTAAATTGGTACTGAAAGTAAGTGTAGGCTGTTTTAATTGTTTCTTAAATTCGCAACCTTCTTGACGGTCGACTGATGGCATTGCTAGGGCCACAAAGCAAGTTGAATACATTGTCCACAAATTTGCACTAAACGGCATGTAAAGGAAACATGTATAATGCTTTTATGGCTCGTCATATATGGGAGAGTGAAAAAAAAAAAAGATCAGAAACAGACTGGTCTTGAAAAAGGTTTTCAAGGTTAGTTTCGATGATCAAGAATACTTGGAATGTGGGATTTTACTTTGGGTGTTCTGTCCCACCAGAAGATCAGTGTTCGAGAAGACGACTAAACTTCAACTGTGTGTTATTTAAAGCAATAAGAAGCTTCTATTGATTATGTTTAAAGGCTTAAAGGAAGAGTTTAAAGGCTTAATGGATGTGTTTAAATGATTAATGGTTGATTTAAAGAACCTAGAATGAACGTAAAGCTTAATAAATTGAGCCAGAGAACACGAATCAAAACAACACTATAGAGAACATATAAAAACTCAAGTGTGCGCTTTTGCCTTACCGAAGACTTTCCCTGAAACAGCGTCATCCGTTTATGTAAATTAAGACATAGACTGGAATTGTTATGGAGATCTCCAGGCAATGATGAATTGACGGTAAGGGACTAGAACTATTTTCAAGTTGATCGTTTTCTACCACCTCTTTGTCCATAAGCGAATGTAATTCGTTCATGAAAAAAGGGAGTTCATTCGGCATCAAATTATTAAAAAAAAAAAACAACCAAAAAAACAAAGTATTATACATGTTGGGTCGAAATGGACAAGGGTCATCCTCTCTGGTACCAGGATGCGGTTTTATCTCGCTACAGAGATGTCACGGGACGGGCTTTTGTGACCGAACAAAATATTAATAACGGGTGTTGATTCAATGAATTGAAGATGTTCGACGATAAAAAATTTTGGTCAAGTGGAAAAGCTCAAGCTTCTGCTACATTTTCCAGTGTGTCAAAAGAACCTTATGTTTTCCTTCGAAAGGCTTCCCGAGTCCGTTGGGTGGAGTTTTGACTGCTTCGCTTTGGGAACGTAAGTGAACGTGTTGATCAGACACCAGTGCAGCGTTAAACGTGAACACCACAGGAGTGTTGTCGTACTTCCAAGTGTCTGCATGCAGTGGCGGGACAGGTTGGAACTTTGCCATCTTATCAGCAAAGATAGCATTGGGAGTTGCAGTAGTTACTGCTGGAGGAGTTACACGAGCCATAGTTATATTCAATAATATATAGTAGAGAGGAGTCTCAGTTTGATTAGTTAGTCTAGAAAATCATCCAGTGAGCGGATTTTCCTAGGTCCTTATATATTGTAGAAAAGATTCATGCCTAGAACCTTTTTTCCAAAACCATCCTAGTTGTCTTGGCAACCCCGGGTAACACTCTCATTGTCTTCATCAACTCAGAAAGAGAATATCCCCTAGTTGGGTCTCCCCTCTTTCTCTAGACAATGGAGCTTCCTATTTCTCTATCTCAGTCCTTTAGGTAAGCTCTCTGAGTGAACAGCGTGGCGCTGCCCCCTCACCAATACAGCTTAGTGCAGATCGCGGGACACGGCTTTCGGACAAGCCGTTCGCGGCATTCTCATCGCTCTACGGCTTTTCACTCAACAGAACGGAGTACAACGAATGATGATATTTTCGATATCCCTTATCTTAAGGGCTTTGGCTCACAAGATTATCAGCCCATTCGAAGAACGACTGGGGGTTTCTCAAATGTGGGTAAGCTTGGTGAGTTAAGTCCTTTCTTAGACTTTCCAGATCTTTGGCTTACGTTGCAGGCATAAGATACTCACTAATGAGCTAGCTCAGAACTACAAAAACCTCCCGCTTTTATCTGATTCTGGCGTTTGTCTTTTAATCCACTTAATTGCACATCCAAACTTCGAATTGGTGTTTCCCAAATGTCATATATAAGAGTGTGCTGGTTTGGGAGTGCACTATCAATTCGGCTACTATTTCGCGTAGTAGACAGTGAATCTACGTATCCCCTGTTTCGGCAACCCAACTTTCGTGATCTTGATCATTTGTTTTGGCCTTCATTCCTGTCAGTTGGGCACAAAAACCACTGGCCTCGGCAAGTTGACTCTCTGGATTGGTCGTAACAAGCGCCACCCAAAGGAATCGCTTATTCCCTTTGCCCCAATGTGCCTAATCCTTGGCTCAGGCTCTACCTCCCCATTGAACACGCCAAGCTTTGACTGTAGCGAGGACTGAATCATTAAATAATAGTTCAGTTTTTTAAAAAAAGTCCAAGCCATATGCTTGGATATATTTCTTCAGTTAAAGTGGTTCCTAGCCCCTTTTTAAATCTAGCTTTATGTTAATATATCAAAATAAAGTTCAAAGGACTTTCGGCTAAATTCGCGATGGACTATATTTTATCAACACGGTTGCAAAGGCGGTTACTATAGCAATAGTTTAGATTCAAATTGTTGATGTTTGGAAGTTGTTTGATTATGTTGATGTATGGAAGTTGTTCGATTATGTTGATGTTTGGAAGTTGTTTGATTATGTTGATGTTTGGAAGTGTGGAATGATTAAATGCAAGTTCTTTTGATTCTTTCGAGTTAGCTGCTGATTACATTTGCAAAAAGCTTCTAAACATGACACCAACTTTTGCACACTCAGAGCCGAATTATCTCAGGGATGGCAGAGACATGGCCAACTTGGGTGAGCTATTAGCCTCTATTGTTTCGTGGTTTACACTTAGCCGCTCCTGTTGGCCGCAAGTGTGGAATCAGGGATTATATAATAGCCGGCCTTCCCCCCCTCCTGAGTAAAGAGCCAATCAAGTATCACATACAAAAAACATCTTTTTATTGGTTGAACTACCCTTCACCGGACCTGGAGCTGAAACAGGAACCAATTTAAGTCCTGGAAGGATTTTGTCTTTCCGATAACGAATGCTCCAGTATTTAAGTGCAATACAGTAGTGTAATATAAGGCGTGCGATAAAAGCAGTTCAGAGCAAACACTTCAACAAAAGTTCAGGCAAGCTCTTGGTATCAAAGTATCATGATTTATTGAAATGCTCCTTAGTGTCGGAGAGTTCGAAAAACATTTTTTCCCGTATCCTCATAGATTTTTAAGCCAGGATTTCTAAACCGTGTCTGTCCCCTAAAAAGTAGTTGGATTGCCTCTTTTTGAGAAATAAAACCGCCGAAAAAACCAGAAAAAAATATCATGTCCTTATTTGCTGGTCGTTTATCGCTCAATGGAGAGTTTCAACCCAAATAGCAATTTGATTGACTTTGCCCGAGAATTTACTAAGTGCTCATACCCGAGCCAAGTTGTCAGCCGAGTTATGACGGATTTGGGAGACAATCGACCGGGAGAGACACACGATTATTCCATTGGATTCTTTTTCAGACCTATATCAATTCATTAGGCGTTTGCTAACCCTGAAGTAAATTTCTTAAAACATAGCATTGTATTACTAGTAAGCATATTAAGAATAGCAAGCGTTAGTAATCACCGAAGTAGTCTGCAAAATTCGTCGCACTAATTATACATTCTACCACCGCCTCACATGATCTACATAGTCAATATAGATATGGCGAGCTTGGTTTAGTTTGTTTTTTGTTGAAAGAATTTATAAGTTGTAGTGTCTGGATATTGCGATTTACACCAAGCCGCAAAAGTTAGTCTAAAAAGTAACCTCAAAGCGAAACCTCAAAGCGAAACCTCAAAGCGAAGCTTCATAACATATTCACGAGGGCCTAGATTGTCAAAAATATTGGTGGGATTTGTCTTTTTTTCTTGGAAGGAGGTGTGAAATTAAAAAAAAGGGCTTTTTCGATAAGTTCGGCCATCATTACTTAAGTTGGTACGGGGTTGAAAAGAATGGAACGGCCAAGAAGTCAGCAATTATTCGCACACGGCCAACATGATAAAAGCATTTCATGAGGTCCATTTTTTTACAGGTTTGAAAAGCAGATCTTACACCCTAGCTACTAAACTACATGGCCACTCTTCGCCTTGCTATGATGCAGATATTCCAGACATATTAAAAGCATCAAGACATGTTGAAAGCGAGCTTCTCAACATCTTCACTCAAAAATACCACCCATTGATACGTTTTCCACACACGGGCAAAAATCCTGAAAGACAATTTGAATGTAGTTGATACAATTGTGCCCCGAAAGTGTCCCCTAAATGATGTAAAGCTTCAATTTCAGCCTGGCTTTTAGGCTATGTGATATATAAAGCATCCCGTATCAACCATTCGCACTATTTTTCACACCCCAAAGATAAGCATTGGTCAGACAAAACATGAGAATTTCACTACTTTTACTTCTTCCAGTGTGTTTTGCCAGAGTCATAGACGAGTTTGGAGTCATGAGAATATCCGGGAACGAAAATGATACTGTTCAGAACTTGATAGCTACAAACAACAACATATTCATCAGTGACTGGATGACAGTGTTCAGTTATGAGGCCGAGAGCGACATCTTACTGATAAGTTCCAGGAGATTTTTGAAGATAGATGACCTGGGAAAACTTGTGATTTCAGATACACCCGAAGCGGGGTTCTCCGTGGACAATTCTAATGCTGGGCGTTCGTTGAGGTTTAATGGAGACACGACGTTTTATGCCTGTGCAGATAAGCTGGTGGAGAAGAATGGAAATTGTATTGGGGCGAGGAAGGTTTCACTTTTCTATGAGCCTTTCACTCTGAGGGGATGAAAAGGAAGTTTTTTTGGTCGAATTAATGGTACATGTGTGGGTGTGATGCCTGGGTGAGGTGGGGGTTGTCGAGCTATTCATTTGAGCCAAACAATATGTAGTAAAACATTCTAGACAAAGCTTCCAAAAGAGCTTTGGAGCCTGCGGAATCGAGACACCAATAATTCCAAGAACGGGGGTTTGTACTTATATAAGTGTGTTTTTAAAACAAATACCTGTTGACATATAAACTTGTTGGATTGAGTATGAGATTGCGCGGAACACTCTTCTTAAAACTACCTTACTTTGTCCGGACACCTGCAAAAAAGACATAAGGTTTTGAGGGAAGTTACTCTAGAGCTCAGTCTGCACCCCCGAATACCTCAGATATTCGAATTTCGAGCATGCGAACACGTTTTTCCCGTATGTCCTCAGGGAAACCTGATGCTTTTTTCCTTAGATTTCAGTTAGAAAGTTCACCAAAATTTAGGTGATCATCTAAGGAGTTTTCAATGCTCAGAATATGGTATTAAATCTGAGGAAGATGTTAGTGTTACGACGTTACCCTGCACTTCATGTGTATGGACCAGTCTGGTTGGGCAGCATTATTATTACGCACCATGATTAACAAATGTGAACATGTTCGCTACTAATTGGGAAGTTCACTAATGATTGGGAAGTTCACTAATGATTGGGAAGCTCACTAATAATTGGGAAGTTCACTAATGATTGGGAAGCTCACTAATAATTGCAGGAATAGTCTGGATGTTCATAGACCAAGCATGCTCGTTCCATAGAATGGCGCACAATCATTCAAGCTGGTGAATTGATCATGGACCAGGCTCCTAAAAATTAAATCTTCTTACTTAGACCGGCGAATTACTCACACAAAATAAAGACTAGCTGATATCTAGGGGCTATTCTAGCCAAAGGGAAATTTGGCTTCTTGTGCGGTGTATTTGGATGAGCTGATAATCCCAAATAAAGAACAACACTAGCGCATTTTTCTGGCCAAGAACGCAAGAAAGTACCAAGAATGAAACCGAAAATGACGAGTTAAGCCACTGATTTTGCTGTAACAGGTAATATGTGATTGACTTATCAGCAATGTCTCCAATGTTTACATTTCTGGAACAATGGAGCCATAGAAGGTCATGTCTATTGACATTGTTTTGTTTATGGAAGAATCCGGGGGAGGAAAGAGGGGGTTAAAAAAGAAATCTGGCCCATCACAGTCAAACACAATCAATGTTTGGACTCAAAAACTTTGCAGTATCGAATAACTTGACCGAAGATTCACGTGACACAAGGCCAACCTGAGCCTGGATGTGAGCAGTGATATAAGTGTGCCTAGAATTTTGAGGATTGCCCATCGAATTTTGGGTGTTTGTATACGCTTTACGAGGGGATTTCTCCAGGGTCAACTTTTACAATGGGGGTGATGTGGCCGAGGATATCACAGAGTCAAAAGCGAGTACCAGCCAAAAGAAAATACCAGCCAAAAGAAAATACCAGCCAAAAGAAAATACCAGCCAAAAGAAAATACCAGCCAAAAGTACCCGGTGAAGAACTACTTTTGTGTCTTTTAAGTGGAGTGGAAACCTAGAAACAAAGCTTCTACAGAAGCAATCAGAAAATAGGTGCTGCCAGTAATTGCAAAGAGCCCCTTTTCGGGTAAGCTCTCCAAATATAAATATGAGAGTAAATATATAAATATAAACGAAGAATCCAAATGAAATCAAAAACGAGTTTTTGTTTTAGAAATTGGGAAACGAATTGGCATAGACTTCGCCGCAGTGGTGCGTGGAGGCGCAGGGAAATATCGGCTACTTTGGGTAAACACGTAAGGAAGGAGCAATGAATCACGTCTGCATCAAGGCAATCGAAGAAATAGTTGAATTAAATGCAAGTTTGCGACCGCCGTGTCGCCTTTTATCACAATGGAAGTAGTAAATTTGGGGTAGAATAGTATTTCATCTTTTTCATCATAGTCTATAGTATTGTATCTATTTCATCATATTTCGTCATATTTTATATGTTTTTATCATATTTCATCACATTCCATCAAATACATCAAATACATCACAATTCATCACATTTCATCACAATTCATCACATTTGATCACATTTGATAACATTCCAGCAGTTTTCTTTTTTGTTTCATCAGTGATTCATCTTTTCCTGATCTATTTACTCATCTGTTATTTATTGCCTTTCATCCTTTTTGGTTTAATTTCACTATTATAAAGAACACCGCATTCATAGAAAAGCACCTTAGTCGATAGGATACCCAGAGATGCTTGGACCCCAAATCCGTGGCTATATTATTGGAATCCACTGTTTTCGACTGGACTGTAATTCAGAGAAAGTTTCGATGGCGAAATATTCATGTTGAAAATTGAAGAACCATCTTGCAAAACACAAGCGAATGTGCACTCCTGAAACCAGCAATCCTCTTGGAATACGCAGTCAAAAATCCTTGAAGGTACCACAATGATAAGTTCTATTGATTGAAAAATTCGATGTTTTATTACCTGTCCATGTGATGAAGTGGCATACGACTCTTTTACACCCACACCATGAGGCGAAACGTCGGCCCACGAACAAATATGTAACCGAAGTGAAACGCCATGCCATGTTGAAACTGGTTCTTGCCCAAGTCGAAGCAGTATCCTGCATTTTAAAGTGTCGAAGAGGCTCTTTTCTAACAGGAGAAGTGGATCTATGGTATCTTGAGCCGTGCGTTGTATTTAACACACGTTGTATTTACTGAATACCGCATTGAGCATGCTTAACCTAACTGAAATAAGTTTAGGTGAATTTCATTTGGGTAAAAGAGACTTTGGACGGAAGGTTTACAGTATATATCAACCTTCCCAAACGTCTATGAAGACTCTATCCGGTCTTTGGCTCGGTACTGTAAAGTGCGTGCTCGAGTTTTTATCGGCCAAAACAACCAAGAAAAAGGAACGAGTCGGTCAGGATTTTGCCCGATTTCTAACTCGCTTGAGCTTAAGATGCCACTGGAAGTTCTACCGAGCAAGAGTTGTTCTGGAATGTGTTAAAGTGATTGTGTAATACAATAGCAATTGACAAATTTCTTTGTATCTACCTATTGTGTGTTTTCAAAAGTTAGGGCCAGAACCTTTCTCAAGGATAAAGTTTCAATATAAAAGGCCCCAAGTTTCTGGGTTGATTGGCTAGTTTGCTATTTATTAGTCCATTCAAAAGTACAAGTTCCAAACACTGTCAAATACTGTCAAAAATTGTCAAATACTGTCAAACACTGTCAAACATTGTCAAACACTGTCAAACATTGTCAAACATTGTCAAACATTGTCAAACATTGTCAAACATTGCCAAACATTGTCAAACACTATCAAACACTATCAAACACTGTCAAATACTGTCAAACATTGTCAAACACTGTCAAACATTGCCAAAAAGTTTCCGTGTGAACAAATTGAAATCTTTGCAGAAGTCTTCAAAGTGTTATACGCCTAATGAATATTTTAGCCCCTTTCTTCCTCCTCACGGTCATTTTGGCCCGTCCAGACACTGGATTCGGAATGTTGCACATTGTCGAGGTGGACTTTGGCCCCATTGAGGGGAATTTACGGATTAATAAAGAAAAGCTTATTTTGCATAACAAAGGGTCAATCTTTAATTATGACCCCGCAGGTGCAATCACGCTGTTTATGACGGGAATGTTTTTGGGTGTCAATGATTTGGGCCAGCTTATCATGACCGACGAGGGCAAACAAGGCTTTATTGTCACCGACGATAGAGGTCCTCATGACAAACGCTTAGTGTCCTTTAAGGGTGAAAAAGTTTTCAAGCTATGCGGAGATGAGCTGATTGGGTACAAAAGCATATGCGATGGGGCAGTAGATGTTTTCATTCTCTATGAAGATTTTGCAGAGTACCGGTAGGATTGAGGAGGGCAGTGGTAGGAGAGTGGTGAGAATGAGGAGCTATAATGAAACAATAGCCAAGTTTACTGTTTGTGATTTAATTTCAAATACTGAAATAAAGAAAAAAAGCAAAAACAAAGGGAAAAAAGAATACAAAAAATTAAAAACTACTTTAGTCGTTGAAAGAAGGAAGATATATAACCTGGATTACAGTTCGTGCGACGCAGAGGAAAACCTCGATATAAGGATACGAGGCATATTGCGGTTTCTCCATATACAATCATTGGTTGCGTCAAAGGAAGGTTTCTTGTGTGTTGATACAGTGATTGGCTTGTTTTAGTGAAATATTCTTGAGTTTTGGGAGTCACTTCGAAACCCTGGTGGCGAAGTTTCTAGAGAACTCACCCAAGGTATTGAAGAAAACATCCAGCAGTCGTCTGAAAAAAAGCAACCATCAACAAGCAATAAAAAGCGTTGCATCTTCAAGGGATTCCATCTATGAAAAGCCGAATGTGCTAACTTTTAAGGTGTTTGATGCATTCAAGAGGAATTTCAAATCAGACTGGATTCTTTTAAATCTAACGCAATCACTAAGATACCACTATGTTGTTCAATAGTATGAATGGACATGTAGCAGGTTTTACATAGGTGGGAGTTTGGCTAGTATTTAGGATTTCCCTCATATTCTTTGTTTCCCGGTGACTGGAGGACTTGGGTCATTATCCATCACCAAATCTTCTTCATTACTGATTTTTCCGTCTTCTTTGAACTGAATCTGAATCCTTTCATTTCACCTCAGCTTCATTTTTCGTGATTGGGGCCTTCGTTTAAACCTCTTCCACTAAGAGTTCGCTGAAAACTTATTTTCCACAGTGGTCCTCAACTGATTTATCTTCCAGCTGGAAACTCCAAACTGGCCAACACCCCCGGCAAGATCAGGTGAAGTAAGGGGCTGCTTGAAAGGCTAGACTATTTGATTTGCTGACCGGCCTCCCCCGGCTGCCAGTCTATGCTTTCCACGAGAACATCTTTTCTTGAATATTCTACTTCTGTCTACCTATAACGGTTTAAATTGTCCAAGAATAATTCGGCGTGGCATAGTCAGATGAAGATTGTGTCAAGAGTAGTTACCTTTGGGATGGGCCATGATATACGTCACAAACTACCCGAAGTAAATCTATGGACGTTGCTGGATCGTTTGCAAGGTCCAAACCCGGCATTTGCAACTAAGCAGCGTTTTAATGAATTTCAAAATCTTTATCAAGTGAATTACTTGTCCTAAATGGTAATAAAAGCACAATTCAAAGAATCAGCAGAGTACGCAAGTTATGCCTCCAATACCTCTTAATAGATGGATATTTGGTTGGTTTTATAATGAGTATCTACTCAGTACGTGACAGGTTGCCGTGCTTTGACCCAAGACTTAAACCTGAAACGTCCCGTCTTTCCGGTGTGGGCTACTCTACTCTCCTTCAGGATCTTCCATATTTCCCACACTGAATCTTTCCTAAGGTGTGATGATCTGACCTACTTTACTCCAGTGATCCATTTCAGGTTAATGTTTTTCAACTTTGCAGGCTGCTCCTTCTTTTACTTAGGAGAATATCACTTTGACTCTCTCCGGTTTAGGCAATGATGATTCAAATACACAAGTCCCTTTTGTCTTCTTCCAAGACGTATTCCGGGAAAATATAAATAGGCTTACATCATTGATTAATTTGGGTTCTGCTAGGATTTGACAAAATTTAACTTCTAAACACTACTTCTGGCCCTTCTGGCCCTTGCAAAAATCAATAAGAAAGGTTTCAGCATGCAACGGGTCCTAAAGAAGTGGTAGTTGGTGTCTTGATTAAGAATAGTGATTTGGCCTTTCACTTCAAAGTGCTCTTTCAATAATGTAAACTAGAACTTGGGCTGAAAATAAATTATACCATGTGTCCTTTCAGCCTTTGTTCGGAAGCATCAAATGGACGTCTGTTTTGGGCTTGAACGCATCCATAAAAATGGTCCTCAAACCATGGACTGTAGTAAACTGGCCAATAAGTTTTTGTTTCTTTTTTTATTGTTTCTACGTTTCTCTGGTCGGGCCCACCATATTTTGGTACCAGTAAGAAGCTGTTGAGAGGATCCCAATCTTGAACGCTAGTCACCACCCAAGCAAAAACACAGCCCGAGCACCTCTTGTAAAAAATACAACAATAACTTCAAAAATGCAACAATAACTTCGAAAATGCAACAATATCGTCAAAAATACAACAGTGAAACTACGTGCTTTGCAAGCATCAAACCACCTATCACGACATCAACCACATCAACATTCAACCAAATGTGACAGGCGCACTTCTTCTATAAATTTTATTCTTTTCACCAAAGATCTTCCGTGAAAAATTTCAACAAGAGTTTTCTCAGTCAGCGATAGTAGAACCAGAAGTATAAGACCATTGTCTTCTGGAAACTTCCTTTGAGCCTGGTGGTGGTGTGTGAATCGTGGTAAAACCCAAAAGAAGTGCGCATCTAACTGGATAACCGATTCTTTTGAACAAATTTTTTCAAGTAATTTTGGATTCAAGAAGTGGCAAGAAATAATCTTGAGTGTTTTAACAAGCAACTGCTAAAATTCTGAAATTCTTCAGCTTGCGCTTACCAAATTCTGTAGGAAGAAAGCACTTTAACCGAATAAACACTATACTTACACAAAACGTGTACCTCTCTAGCATTTACAGTGCCTCTAGCAGTTACAGTGCTTCTCTGGGTAGACTCGTCCAAACTTACTTCAATAGATTCTTTAGCTCTTTTCCTGATTTGTTCGTGGAAACAGGTGATTGACTCGAAAGCTTTTGATTAATGTAAGTGTTAACCTTGTACCGAGGCAAGATTTTAATGACACTTGTACCGAGGCAATCCAGGAAGATCACACCGAAAAAGATTCATAAGCCAGTGTTTGGGCACCCAATATAGATGGCACCTGAAACTACACCCTCAGCAGTGTATATGTATAATAATCACGGGAATAGACTTAAAAACAATCCAATTCTTCATGACTTTTCTCTACTGCAAGACTGTTCACACTTGTTATATCGTGCTGAAGTGTAGAGTTTGAGCACTATCTTCCGATACTAGGTTGTTTGGCAGCTCACACCAGTTCCTTATGAAGCTTCATTCATTGGGGGATTCTCTCTGATAATCTCAGACACTGTAATTCTCCGTTGAGGAGTCCTTGGTCAAGTTGCTCCTCAAAACACTAATCATGCTGATTGCCCTATTAAAAATCCTTCAATCCATTCACACTTTTCTGGTGGAGGCAATAGAAGCAAGCATAAAGATAATATCGTTATAAGCAGCGATGATACATGAGGTGGAAATTCTCGAGAACTAATATCGCGCAGCCATGCGTACGGTGGCCCCGTCGTAATTTGAAGTGACTGAAATCCACGAATCCAAATCTAGTACGGCCACAAGTTGGCTTTTTGCAAAGCCAACATTTCCAGAAAGAGTTTTTCTCCAAAACATATTGAAAAACTTTCAATTTTGATCAAATTTTGCCGGGGTCTCAACTCAAGAGGTAACCAGGTGTACGGGTGTGGCCGGCGTGTGTCTCGCTATAATGTTTATAACGATAGGAACTGTGGTCGAATGTACCCCACCTCAAAGCAAGTACTCGATGCTGGACTAAATGGAGGCCCGTCTTTTTACTCGACTCAATTTGGCTGTGCCTCAGCCTTAGGGTGAACAATGTCTGTGATTAGTAGCGAGGTTTGTTCGAAGAACCTCTGATTCCGGCTATAGTGGTAAGAAACCAGGATATTTTGTTGATCCTTGGAAGAACACCGACAGTATTGTTGGAGCGGTAAAAAGAACGGTTTAGACTTTCTGATTCACCAATGCAAACCACCCCAGTATGCATGCTAGGTAATGTTTGTATTACCCTATTGCTTCTGTTACCCTATTGCTTCTGTTACCCTATTGCTTCTGTTACCCTATTGCTTCTGTTACCCTATTGCTTCTGTTACCCTATTGCTTCTGTTACCCTATTGCTTCTGTTACCCTATTGCTTCTGTTACCCTATTGCTTCTGTTACCCTATTGCTTCTGTTACCCTTTTGCTTGCTTCTATCACACCGTTATTTAATCCTTACTAGTGAAACATGGTCAACTTTCACATTCTTGGCATATTCTCATCACTATTCTATCAGCTTATGCCCGTATCTTTCCACGCTCATACAATGAAATCCATACTCCAACCGTAGAAACAAAGGAAAAAAAAAAAAAAAACTCAACCCATCTTAATGGCGAAATGCTTTGTCAGTCTGGCCTTTCCAATGTAGAAAGACTATGACTCCGATGCGAAGTAATGTTCGCCGCACAGGCATCTAAAGACTACGTATCGCAAGGTTCGGGAATACTAAGACTTCCTCAAAAAGGGCGACGAAACATCGACTCCCAGGAACCTGGCAGTACTTATCGGTCTCAGACGAGCGGCCTCCACATTTAAGCGAAAGCCGCAAAAATAAAACCACCAAAACAAACCACCAAAAAAAACCACCAAAAAAAAACCACCATAAAAAACCACCAAAAAAAACCACCAAAAAAAAAACCACCAAAAAAAACCACCAAAAAAACCACCAAAAAAAACACCAAAAAAAACCACCCCATCAATGCCTGGCACCGGCACCCTAATGCCGCGACAATCACCCCACCGGAATTTCGCACCCGCATCAACCCCATACAACACCATGGCGTGATCATGTTGACACCGGTCTTTTTAAATACCACCAAACTCCGTGTTTTGCCCGCCCTTTTGCCCAAGCTTTTCCCTCGCAGCACGCGTGCCCCTATCGCTAGAACCCTTGTGCACATGACCGAAGAAACGCCCATGATTTTCGCCCCTCCTACGTACCAGTATGAGAAGGGCCACTTGAACGAGGCTGATATCGACACCAACCCTCTTGCGCAGTTCAACAAATGGTTCCACGAGGCCCAGCACACGTTGCCTGAGGGCCTGAGCGCCATCCCTGAAAGCGTGGTTTTCTCCACCGCCCGGTTGCCCGAAGGAAGAGTGTCTTCGCGGGTGGTTCTTCTCAAAGAGCTTGACTCACATGGCTTCATCGTGTACCTGAACTGGGGCACGAGCAAAAAGTCCAAGGACTACGAAACCAACCCGTTTGCCTCGCTCACGTTCTTCTGGAGCCATATCCAGAGACAGGTGCGCGTGGAGGGCCGGATGGAGAAGGTGACTCGGGAAGTATCCGAACGGTACTTCAAGACGCGGCCGCGGGGCTCGAAAATCGGCGCCTGGGCTTCTCCCCAGTCCGAGCAGATCCACTCTCGGGACGACTTGGACCGCCTTTATACCGAGTACGAGGCCAAGTTTGCCGATGTGCCTGACGACGAAATTCCCTGCCCGGATTTCTGGGGTGGCGTGCGTATAGTTCCATTGGAAATCGAGTTTTGGCAGGGCGGCGTCAGCAGATTGCACGACCGCCTCACCTTCACGCGCGAAACCGTCGACGAAGGCTGGCTCATCAAGAGGATTTCTCCGTGAATATGCGGCGTCAGCAAATCGAGGCGTTTACAACAACACCAATGGATGTTTTGTGCGGACTTAAGTGTAGTAGGATTCTACCACTTACTTAGAAGGGAGTTAGAATGTGAATAGGATATACCAGAAGAGTAAATGATACTGCGAATTGATTCCAAAGCACCACACTGAATACGACCGCCTGTGTTACCCTAGCAAATATCCACCCAATCATACCTCGTACACTTTGTGGATTGCTCTGTCTTAGTTGCATTACTACCGTCGAGGTGTATCCTTATAACAAGGACAGGTCCGGGTGCTGGTGCACAAGTTCTTCAGTGTATTTGTTTTTTTGCTAACACAGAAACTGAGTCTTTTGCATCTGTACCCGATAGTTGGTCAAAGAAAACTACGTTGTGGGGGAATTTCGGATTGTTGAAACACTAGAGCATACTGGATATATGCAAACATACCTACTGTAAGCATACGTGTGCAAACATGCAATGCTTGAGCTTCCAATTGATTGCCTTGAAGGGGATCCCGTAAGAAATGTATTATCGGAATGAACTCAAATCACCAAGGAAAGAAATCCAAGCACAGCCACTAAAGAAATTCAAAACCTCAGCCAGCACTAAATGTTCCACATCAAAAGCTTTCCGTATGTGAATACATTGTTATTGCTTTGCTACACTTAACACGGAGTATGGACTGATTAATCCTCGGACTAGCATTGCTCCCCATGTATAAGGTGAACATCCACCAACAAAAAATCTTTATAGGTCACGAGTTCGGTCTGGTTCGCCATACCAATACCGTTACGAAAGGTTCGGAGCCAAGTCATGTAGCAACTGTAACCCACACAAGGCAGGCGGGAAGAATTAGTGCACCACTTGAAAGAAGCTAAGAGACACCCCTCACTTTATCCTTTGGTAACTGGAGCTATCTTATCTGTACTTTAAGAAGGCACAATTGTCCATCATAATGGTGGGATATAGTGGTGGCTGTTCATTGAAGAAGGTTTCAAGATGTTACATCATATGAGAAAAATTATTACAGGCAAAAGAATGCCTAACATCAGAATTGTTTACAGGTGGACAAGACACTAATTAATCGTGGACCAACTTTATACTTGCGAGTTCTCGAAACAACACCGTAAATGGACCATAATTGAAAAAGAAAAGACGTTGCGCAGCTTAGTATCAGATTTTAAATGTGATTTTGGTTTCATAAGGAGCAAGGGCTTCACAAAAGCCCATATCCAGCATATATCTACATTCTGGAATATACCAATGGACTTGATGTATTTGTTGTGTGGCCTCATATAGTTCATTGTGTTTAGTTTCGGGAATTCTATTGGCTCATATAAGAGGATTGATATTTCTTCCAAACATGTTGTCAGTCAGGAAACAAAATGACAAAAAAACCTTTGACCAAACGCGCTTCTTACACGACCTTATTAGCAATGTCTAAGGGTCCAACACAACAGCATCACACTCGCACCAAAGTGAGCATTTGAACTCAAGCTCTATGACGAAGCAGATGCAGATGCAGAGGAAACAGCAGAAGTTGGAGAAGGGAACGAATACAGGCTGTACCTCATTCTTTCCTCTTCCCACATCTTCTGGTGGGCGTAGTGCCTCAAGCCACCATCGAGAAATATCAAGAGTACAGCGAAAATCACTCCACGTACAACTCCAGCACGGTTTTTGGGCAAGATATCTACATAGCGACCACTTCCAAACAGGATCCGAGACACCCCACTGAGTATTGCCACCACCAACGACACAATTTTTGAGAATTCGAGCACATCTAAAGCACCACCCAACAACAACTTGCGCGCATGGAACGGCTTGATATCCAGGAAGAGACAAACGATGATAACACTGGAGATACCCAGAAAGAACGTTGTAAGCGAAATCATCCCCAAGTCGATTTTGATGAAAGGTTCATTTTGACCCGCGCCTTCGGTGTGGCCACCAACGTCGATATTATAATTTTGGGCTTCCATTTTAACAACAAGAAGCTATAACGTGGAAGAAATGAGAAAACAAATCAATTAAGAAAGTATAACAAAAAATAAGAAGAACCCATGTCAATCATGGGAGCGGAATGCGTATGCTTATAAGTAGGACCAAAGGCTGTGCATTTTTCTGGCAAAAATTGCCACTGCTATCATCTTGCAGCACAGAACACCATCACTTTCTGCTATGGCCAATAAGAGTTCCGCACACGAAATTGTGGATTACGAGCACGCGCCAAATCTTGCAAACCACATGTTTTGGGAACAATTGCCGGGCTTGACATGATGTCATACGGGAATTTATTTTGATGAACTTTTAGGGCAACTTGATTTTTGATTTTTGATTTTTGATTTTTGTTTTTTGTTTTTTGATTTTTGATTTTTGATTTTTGATTTTTGATTTTTGATTTTTGATTTTTGATTTTTGATTTGTTTTGGTTCGAAAGAAACATCTCATTACAGGCTGCAATTGAGAAGTGACCAGCACTTCCCAACTACAAAAAACCATAGAAGCTATAGAAAAAATCGGTAACAACTCTACAACTGCGGATCAGGTGCATGACGATTGTCTTGACCCAAGAATCACACGCAATTTGTCACATTGGGAGATTTGTCCCATTGGGAGTGACCCCCCAAGAAGGCTCTGCCCAATCCGAAATCATTGCCTTTTTTTTTCTTTTTGGTGCTATGCTTTAGACTTTGTTCTTTCGCTTCGAAAAAATCCCCCAACCCCGATTTGCCAACACCGGGAAAGTGCGAACCTGAAATGCACCAAACACAGCCTCGGGGTTTTTACGTGCTTTTGAAAGAAAAACAACAATATGCCCCACTGACAGTATATTTGCCAGTACGCTCAAAGAAGAAATCGCTCAATAAGAGGCCTCCAATAAGAGGCCTCCAATCTGATTGAAGTCAGGCCTTTTATTGCCGGTGATGATTTTTGTCATATGATGTAACATCTTCAGCCTGAGATATAAGTAGACATGGTGATAATAGGTGTTACGTAGTGTCTCATGTAATACTACATGAATTCGTGGAATATTGGAATAACCACCTCACAAAGAATAATCGAGTGATTTTGGTCTTGATCAAAGATTACAGAGGCTACTCTCATTTTGAGATATAAAGAAACCTACTCCAGTGGCACTAAACGACTAGAAGATGTTTTTGGGAAGGGGTTTTCAGCGCAATGGCACTGACCGAATAACCATTCTCATTTCGAGTAATGTGGTCTTCAGGGATGAGGGTTCCTCCGAGTGGAGAACCTGAGTCAGAAGTTGATACGACCAGTACTTCTTCAGGCAGCGTAGGCATCTGAGAGGACACCACGTGGCGTTGGGTCACATCCCGAGGGGATGCGAGAGTTGTAATTTGTTTCCTTGGTAGCTAAAGTCTTTGATTGACGTAGGGCTCTCGGAAAGGTCTAATACAAGGAGATCGCTTAGGTGTGCAAAGGATAGAGTAGAAAGAGGATTGATTAGTTAGAAAAATAGAGAAGCATCAGACCTCTTGGGCGAACCGTTACCCTTTCATATATGGGCATTTCCAGAGGGTCAGACTGAAAATCCCCTAGCCTGTAGAATACCCCGAGGTAGTTTAAAGGTTAGACGGGGGGTTACGATGACTGAACAGGAATGTGGTGGTCTCTTTATGACCAATACAGAAGGGACTAGAGTTTTAGGCGTGGAAAAGGCCCAGTGGGGTTATAAATACAACAGCAGCATTCATCTCCCTTGGAATTTGGTGTAAGTAAACCTGGAACACCCCTATAAACGGAAAATACCCAAATAAACGTGAAACACCCAAGTAAAGGTGATCTTGCAGAAACCCCAAAAGAGTGGAAACCCAAAAAGAGTAGAAACCCCAAAAGAGTAGAAACATAAAGATTTGAAGGAAAAGTTGGTTCGACTCTACCGGCACCAGTGTGCACAATAAATGAATTGTGATCCATTGCCACGGACATACTTTGTGGACAACGTTAAGTGAAGTACGTGAAGCTACTGCTACTGAACTTAGATTTATACTAACATATGTTATCATCAGATGTATCAAGGGCAGATTTCTAAAGCTCACAATGTAAAAGGGCGACTAACCTTCGAATCTCTCTAAAATTTGGGTTTTCATTGAGAAGTTTTGTTACCGAAATCCCGCAACTAACTTGAACACCGTGAAGTGAGACACAAAATTTGGAAACCCCACAATTGCAAGCTGTCACATATATTCATCTGGTAATAATAGTAATCGTTAATTAGACGCAACGAGTCGGTATATATTGACTAAAAACAGTAGTATAAAGTTGAGCGGTGAAAGTAAGACGATTCCCAAGAGTAGAATCAGGCCAATTCAAGGCGTTCTATGCGAGACAAACCCCTTAATTTGTGATAAACATTTCGAAGATAAGCCCCTAAGAGATACGCTCTTGAGGGGCAAATTAAGCAGAGAGAAGACTCCCAGATAAGCCCCTCTGTGATAATCTTTCCAGGATAAATTGTTCAGGGGTAAATTGTTCAGGGGTATCCCCCTTAGGAATACCCCTAACACGCGTCGCCTTCGTTCTACGCTTGATATACCTAACACACGCATGAATACATTCAAAGCTGCCCCAAGTCAGCAATTCGCCATAAGGAAGTTACCATAATAATCGTAGCAAGCTTAAACAATACCGAGAAAGACACAAAAAGTTTGGGGGTTTTTGATTGTGACCACTAATTCCACATTGTAAACTCCTTTATACCGTTTTCAGCCTTGTAAAGAGAGGCACCCGAATTTGCACCAAAAGCCAAGCGTTTTAAAATGTTACCAACAACGGACTTTTTCAATATTTAATTGATTTCACAATCAATAATTCTAGGTCCTAAATTACAGAGAGATTCAGCCCTCAGACATATTAATAGCGTAGCTAGCCGCCAGCTTACCGCATGTTCAAAGGATTTGGACTCCAATAATATCAATTTGCGGGTGTTTTAGCAACGTTCCAATAGATAACAGTCAACCTAGTATCGGCCAAGCACAAAATGCAATTATTCAATACAACCAACACAATTACGCCAGCACATTAAAAAATATCATGGATTTAGCTATTTTGACATTTTAGCATACGTCTCTGGGCGATTTCATGGGCCGTGGGATATACCACATAAACGGGGAAAGACTCCTAGGTCACACTAAACCAGAGATTATATTTTTGCTGTGTTAGTTTGATTCCAGTTTGATAAACCTCTTCTGTATCTGGATGGGATATGAGTTCTCCACCTGGATATGTTCTTTCATGTGTATCTGCTCAATAGAGAAAAAGTAGCTAAGATTATTCTTACTGTGTGATTTAAATGGTCTTCTTTCCCACACCACATACTTCAGGAGCTCTTCCCAAAGCAACATGATACAGAGTGAATTCAAAAGGCACGTAATGCTCTTTCTCTGAAAATTTTGTGATTTGTTGAATTCATGTCGACGCGTGCTTGAACACCAATAACTCGATCATATAGGCTTGATGATATGCCACCCAACTGGGACACTGCTGACGTACCACAAAGAAAAGGAAAACTACCTACAGCAATTCGGAGTGACTGTTTTAAGTCTTTTATGTCTTTGGTAGTTTAAGAAAAAAACTGTTGCCAGCGTAAAACCTTATGGTTACACGACTAGATTTTGTTGAGAAAACGAACCAATCAGTTAGATGCGCTGATACGTGCACAGGCAATACGGACTATACCGATTTTGGGAGGTGGTTCTGTTATCTTCAATAATAACGTAATCCACCGGAATAATGTATTTGGTTCTAAATACTCCTTGTTCTTTCGATTGGGGGCCCAAAAAGGGGTTTCCCATTCTTTTTCCTTGGGGAAATTACTCTGTCCGCGACCCATCGACACCCGTCGTGTCTCAAGTTATTTTCCATCGGGAGGTCCCAAACCTCATATTACCAACAGATTTTCACGATGTGGATATCAAGCGGGCTTTCCTTTTCCTCTCCACCAGTTAAGTGAATTTTTATATAGGATTAGATACACAGGTGTACGTACGATCATATAACCATGCGGAACCACCTCGAAACTACTGGCATCCTGTAAAGCGAAACGCATCTAAATATTTGCTGTCAACCTTTACAACAGATTAGAGGTCAAATCCTACAAACTTGCTACACCATGGCTCCATCCAACCAGGAAGAGCCTTATGATTTGAAAATGATGCAGAAAATCCCCGGACCTCGTTAAACCCCGGACACCGACCACAAAAACTACATAATGTTTAGGGTGAATATCATTGAAAAGCTCAATAGTGTGCAAGAGGCAAAAACAGCGGGTGCAAAGTAAGTTTCACAACACAGTCAAGGGAAGCTATCTAGGACACCATGGAGCATCTGGCGGATACAAAGTCTTAGTGAATTTGACAAAGGTGATCACCACCAGCGACGTAAAATTGTTAGGCACGATGGATAAGTTGGACGAATATTTTGAGAAGGTTGACCAGATGAAAATTGAAAGAATTCACCCAGACAAAGATACGCTTGAACAACTCGAGCAATCCATTGATGTGAGGGAACATTTATTCCATCGCCCAATCAAGAATGTGGAACCAGAACAGGGCAACATAACTGAGGAAATTGATGCGATAGAAACTGAACCTTTGACGGAAGTTGTGCAAGACTCGTACAGAAATAGACATGTCGTAGTACCGAATCAGCCAAACATTGTTACGACTGTTGAAGTACCAAACGAACCTCCACAGAAGCACTCGTCATTTATTCTCCAGCCTCCAGAAAAGTGTGCAGATCAGAGCAATCCGACCAGGGTGCCTCGGCAGCTCCTGGAAGGTGAGTTTGACAGGGATCGAGATAGTGCACTGACTAGTATAGCGGGGATTAGTCTGATGGGGCTAGAAACATCAAGGGCTAATACAAATTCTGATATTAGGGGTCGTACTGCGGATCCCACCCAGCCCGTTACAGACGATTCATCGGAAATAGGGATCGAAGGCGAGCGGGTGCCGCTTGTACACGGGGATGAAAATGGTATCAATCACACATCGCTAGTCCTGAATGTACCCGGCTCGAATGTTCAGGATGATGGACATGATTAGAGGGAATCCCACATCTGATCGAGGAAGTATCATTTGATTCCTTGACTCCACCGGGCGCCATTAGCCCGGCAGTTCTGGTACACGATGGGGCAACTTCCACTTCGGGACCAGTGACGACGAAGCCAGAGGTGTACCTAGTAACGAAGACACGGTAGGAAGTCCCGAAGATGGAGGAAATAAGCCGAGTACACCAGAGCCTATCCAGTACAAGGGAATTCTCACGCTGGATATCAGACACGAACCGCTGGAGGTGACTGAGGGAAATACTAACTTATATAGCTACAGGTCAGGGACAGGAAGAGAGGTACAAATCCCCAAGAATTACCCAACGTCGGAATGGGAAGTACCAGCACATAAGATATTTGTTGATCACAACGGCTATTACGTTGATGCCCAGGAGTTGAAACGAATTAACAACATTAGGATGAAATACAACACACCGATGTGATGGTCAAACGTTTGTTCTCACAAACCAATGAGGAAAAGGGAACGACAAAAGATCCTCACACTGCCGGAAATTGAATCGAATGTGTTATAAGCAAATAAAAGAAACTAAGCACATACGAGACAATGTCAAGGGAATGTTGGCAGGGCGAGGGTTTTTACCACGAAACCATAACTTTGGTACATACACGACTAGACATCCATCTTGCAGATATTTCAAGATGCGAATATCAAGAGCTTATAACCATGCGGAACCACCTCGAAACTACTGGCATCCTGTAAAGCGAAACGCATCTAACTAATTGTTGTCATGCATTCCAACAACAACCCAGACTTGAAAAAGCGCGTCGTGCGGTTTGTTCCGACAGGTGCTGGATTCTTCAATGGATAGTAATATAGCACCGTTGCAAGTACCTTGTGTGAGTGATTTGATTCATCAATAACTTAAACCTAGGTTAGTGAAGAAAATTAACGGATTATATACTATCACGTTATTTTCTCTCAGCGGACAATGGGCGAAACACCAGAAACTAGAGACCAATCCAAACCATTTAGAGGCGGTGCATATGGGCACAAACCCCTCATGAAGTACATTTTCAATAAGCCCAAGCGGCCTGCCTCAATACAAACACCACATCGAGTTCAAACGCCCTGAGCTTGAAGAACAAGAAAGTACAAATATTTTATTTTATTTTATTAAACACAATGGAAACCCCCTAATTTTCCTGGATTGACTCTCCCTCTCAACATTATCCATGGACATGTGTGGGGTTGCTGTTCTTTACCTCAACACGACCAACTACTAGTGATATGCACGCCTATTCACAGATGATTGCTATTCTCACAAGGTTCGGGGTATCTGTTTTTTTTTTTTTTCTAAATGAATCATCAAATTTAAAAGAATCATCAAATTAAGAAGGTGGCGTATGGCTGGTAATTTCACCAGACTACTTATATGTGTATACTTAAACAGGGTAGTGCAGGTGATTTGTTTCCTGATTAATATGCGAGAGGATTTGGTGTAATGTCTTGGGTGAGTGTTGGCAATTAAGGTTCAGCTCATCAAAAAGAATTCCAAACTCATTCAACTCAACTCAACTCAACTCATTCAACTCAACTCACACCAAAAAATACTTGGCTTATCAAATATTTCATTTATTATCTACTTCCATCTCGCTAAACACGCAACTCTATTGCATAATATATAGCAGCACTTAGAACTTTTGCACAGTCTCGTAGAAGCTGGAACCTTGGATAGTGGCAATCTCCAACTCCAAAGCAGATGGCGATCTGGACCCGTCAGCACCAGCAAATGTGCCTGCACCATATGGAGAGCCTCCGTGGATCTCCGACATGTTGGAGAGCTGGCCGAAAGCCTTGGCGTAACCCAATGGCACGAAGATCATGCCGTGGTGAATAATCACAGACAAAGCATTGATGACAGTCTCCTCTTGGCCACCACCTGGAGTACCAGTGGAAACAAAGAAGCCAGCAGGCTTGCCGTGCAAAGCACCCGAGGCCCACAAACCTCCGGTGGTGTCCCAGAAGGTCTTCCATTGAGCTGGGTAGGTACCGAATCTAGTTGGGACTCCGAACAAGAACGCGTCGTACTGGGTCAAGGTGTCCAACGTGGCAATTGGGTAGCTAGGCTTCGCTGGGGCATGCATCTTGGTCAAGACCTCCTCAGGCAAGGTCTCTGGGACTTGGAAGATGTCCGCATGGCCACCTGCGGCCTCGACTCCCTTCTTGACGGACTCGGCCAAGGTGGCAACGTGGTGGTACAACGAGTAGATGATGATAGCAACTTTTGGGGCCATTTTGGTTAGTTGGTTTTTGTGTTTGTGTTGGGGTGGGTTGTGTTCTGAAACTGATTAAAAATTTCTGTCCACCACGGGCCGTGTCCAGTGTCTTTATACCAATGTGTTTGAGTGCATAAGCTTGCGCATGGTTGTGAATGAAATGGCGGGTTGACACGCGGCCGACGCAACACGGGAATGATACACCGGCAAGGGGGCCGTACTTTGCTTCCGTGTTGCGGCGTTCCGTCCCTTGACTAATGCTTAGTCAAAAATGACCGAGCGTATGCAGGAAATAAGCACCGAAACCACCCCATTCCTGCAGAATGGCCTTAGTAATGATGAGAAATCTTACATTATGCCCGTACCAGCTCCAGTGCGGCTGCACAATTCCCAGATCTGTCTTGACAAATCTTTACAAACACTCGACACACGAAACTGCTGACAATTCTTTTTTTTTTCCCTTTTATCTTTCCCGACTAGCCCACCCGTTTCAGTTAAAATCCCTCAAGTGCGCGTTTTCCAGAGCCACAAAAAATCAACATATACCTCAACACTATCGCGTTTGCTTCTTCCCAAATTAGCGCTCCCCGTCACTTGCCCACTTCCATATAACGATATTTCCTCGCAATGAAGGTTGCTATCATTTACTACTCCACATATGGCCATATTGTGTCCATGGCCGAGGCCGTCAAAGCCGGAATTGAGAAGTCTGGTAAGGCGTCCCAAGTGCAAATTTTCCAAGTCCCAGAAACTCTTTCCAAAGAGGTTTTGGGCAAGATGCATGCTGCGCCAAAGGCCAAGTACCCCGTTGCTTCAACAGACACCTTGGTTGAATACGATGCGTTTGTTTTTGGCTACCCCACCAGATTCGGCACCTTGCCTGCGCAATTCATGGACTACTTGGGACAGACCGGAGGCTTGTGGGCTTCTGGAGCGTTGTCCGGTAAGCCGGTGACGTTCTTCACGTCTGTTTCCACTAGTGCTGGAGGCCAAGAGATCACCTTGAGAAATTTCATTGCTTATGTTGCTCACCACGGTATGGTGTACATTCCTTTGGGCTACGCCCCTGCATTTGCGGACTTAGCAAACATGGACGAAATTCATGGTGGTTCTTCGTATGGAGCTGCCACTTTTGCGGGCACTGATGGGTCCAGACACCCGTCGGAATTGGAGAAGCGAATTGCCTCTGCCCAGGGTGAAAACTTTGCTAAGTTTGCAACAAAGTTTGTCACCTCGAAAGCGGAAAAGGCGGAAGCTAAGCCCGCCGAAAAGCCTGCCTCAAAGACTGTCAAGGAAGAGGCTCAGAAACCCGCTGAGCCTGTCAAGGCAGCACAAGCATCGGTACCAAAGGCCACGGAAAAGCCTGCGCAGGAAGCAAGAACTACTCAAAGCAAACACACGGAACAAAAGGAGGAGAAATCCGGGTGTGCCAAGTGCGTGATTATGTAGGACCTTTAATATTTTAGACCAGTTTAATAACAGAAATAAGAAATCACTTAGAATTGAGTAGGACCAGTAGCGCACAGAAATAGAGAATTCCAACAAAAAAAAAAAAAAAAAAAAAAAAAGAAGAAGAAAACAGTGCATTAGAAGAGACGAGGACAAAGTTGGACAAAGTGGGACCTCTAAAACAGACACTACCAGAACGGAGACCACCAGAACGGATGATCACATTATAATGAAACGGAACTCACCACTATTCCATTCCATAATGATTTTTGCCCCTCTTTTTCCTTTTTGAAGCACACCGTTAGTATTAACCAGATTAGGATGGAAGAAAAACAAAGTAAACATACAAAAAAAAACGAAAAGGCTCCCCAAAGTTACACTATCTCCCAGCAAATGTTGGCCCGATACATTACGAGCCCAGGTTCTCTCCCAAGAAACACGGTGTCGACACTCTGAAATCACAGCCCAACAACAACAAACCGCTAAAAGAGGCTTTGAACTACCCAAACAGGATAGCCTGGTTGAACCATGAGAAAACATTAGAGGGCTTGACCCAAAGAAGAATTACCCCTTTTGTAAAGCGCTGGTAGACCATTAATGCCAGGAAAATACGAACGTCCGCGATCAGCTTTTGAGATCCGATGGACAGATCGTTCTCTCCAAACAAAAGCGTCAAAAACAAATTAGCACTCACATATTCCCTGGCGGGAGCCAAAAGACATGCGATTTCCATTCATCAACCAGAATCTGGGCCACTTATGGAGGTTGCTGTCCGGATCAACGGGTGCTGATGAAAAGAAAGTAATCGGAGCTATGCCCGAGAAAATCAATGGAATAAAATCGGCATCACGTGTTCCCTAGCGCCAATCAAGCCTTAGATATACTCCCATGAGCCGGAACAGGCGCTTCGCTTGTCCATGGACAAAGAAACAGAGTTCTTTTTCGTAGGCAAAGCACACGTTCTAGTGAGAGGTATCGGCGCTTCCTCGGATCTACATCAGAAGCGCCAATGATGAAGTCATGACGGGACGCAGGGTCACGTGAGGACGGGACCCGCTGAACAAACAGACAACCATGGCCCAGAGCCCGCGTAAAGTTTTATCTTAGGGATGTCTGGGTTTATCCAGTCCGTCGTCGGAGGCGTCGCTGGGTTTCCTGGCGGGTCTTGGTGGCCTTTGGCATTGTGGTAATGTCAGAGGAGGTGGTGTGGATCAAGCTTACATGTCGAGTGGTGAGGAATTGACAAGGGAATTCCACAGGGAGAGAGGCGCTGGGCTCTGCATTTTGTGGGCCATCTCAAAGGAGGAAGCGTAATGTTGAATTAACGTGCAAGTGATCGGAGGAGCCGTTCCGGTTGAAAGGAAAAAGAAGAAGGAGAGTACATAAAGAATGTGGTGGCCAGTTGGTTTCAACACACCATGATGCGAGAAGCGCGGTCCTGCAAATAAGAACAATGTCGCGAACCGGGTAGTATTTGGGGCTGTGGGTCCGGGGTATCGCCGCATGGGGCTGCAGACAACAAGGGGACGACGATCACAGAATAACTTGTTGAATTTTAGGATTTTATTGTTTTGGAGTGTAACATGCATATTATTATGGTCGGCTTTTTGAATGTGGCCAGGTTTAAGGCTTTTCATCTCGTGAAAGATTCAATTTTTCGATTGTTTTGTCACTCCTGGGAGGGCGAAGCTAGTCTACTGTTATGTTCTCATAAACAGGCCCACCGGTCCGCGTCGTCTGGTTTGTAGGTTGTCGAAAGCCGTGCGGTAGTTGAGAATGTGGTTGAAAGACGGACAATAAACCCAAATGCGTTAGTTTATGGTGACTGTTTTCTTTCCATTGTTTGTAGTTTGCTCCAGAAGCTTATGATTTTTGTTTGGTGAGCTTCTTTGGGTTTCGAACAGTAGTGTCATTGAAAATTCCTTCGGTTAAAAAGAATCAAAACGGTGTGGTTTGGTCCTGCGCAGTACTAAAGTTATTAATAATTGCAAAATAAGACATGTCTGGTTTCTTTTTGTTTTGTGGATCCCTTAATAAGAATTTTGTGTATATTTCATGGCGAGTAAAGGCGACTGGGCTTTTGTAATTTGAAACTGTTTATATCCTAAAAGCCTAATACCTAGATTTTTTTCTGGATTTCCAAATTATTCAATACGTCCAAAATTACAGCGAGTACACCCTTCAAAACCTTTTCAATTCTGGAACTATGATTGGTGGGAAATTGATTGATGTTGCATGGATGTTTCTTCAAAGCAAAGGTTTGGGTATAGCTCTACCTTAAGTCACGCGGGCAACATTGAATTCAAAGGCCCTTCGATCATGGTCTTATTCTCCTCTTGTGCAAGTACTTTAGCGAAAAAGCTTCCATCGGGTTCAAAAAGGACACTTAATGAATAATTAATGGATTCAAGAGTCAACGCAGATGCGTCTCATCGAAATTGGTGCCTGCGTGGACTTCACTTGAAAAACTCATCTCACTGTCAAACACCCGACAGGGTATGTGCAAACTTATAGGTTTATCATTAGAAGGAAGTGAGAACAGGAAAACTTATGATCCTTGAACTTTATGACCACAAAATTTGGAAGTCCACAAACCAAACGGGGATTAGGTTATATAGAGCCTTCACATAAATTTCAAATTCATCAAAACGAATCTTCCTCGCTTAACCAAGTATCAAGGAGTGTGCTAAGAGCGATATTTCAAAGAGAACTTTGCTTACAAATTCTGGGAGGTCCCGAATTATCAAGCTAGTTGCTTTTCGGGTGTGAAAACAAATGAATTTGGGTTTACATTATTAATATTGAAAACACAGACAAAGAAGACACAGCAGTGAAGGGATTTTACATTGACTAATTTGGTTATAAACGAATTAGGTATCTTTTGGAGTTTTGAAAGAGGGACAGTTTCCCTTAAGCGCTGGACTAAAAACAATTTGAAATTTGCCGTGTCATAACTCCAAAGATAGGTTCTTTGGTGTTGACCAGTAGAAAAATCACAGCAATTTTTGGCCAGATGGATGCTACATGCCATAGGATATCTTTTGATCACGTGGTTTATTTCTTCTGTACTTGTCTGTTGCTCTTAACGCTACTTCTAAAATGCCTTGACATTTTCAAGAGGAAGCATAGTCTTCTTTGGATTATTTTTCCTTAAATTATAGCATCAAAGACAGTCTTGGGCGTCACCTGCTACGTGGTAAAGGAACTTTTGCAAGGTCGTGTAGCATTAGATTCTCAAGTAAACGACCACTCGAAGTAGGTTTGTAACTTCCGGAATTTCTTGTGAAAACTTCCTGAAAAGGTTTCAGTTTAAAAGCTTGAAGGATTGAATCATTCCAGTCAACATACTTCAATTAATGCCACAGACTTTGCAATTTCAGTGAATACACGATGGATGCTCATTAAGGGAACCCATGATCTATTGGTGTGCCTTGACAAACTTGTACTATGTTAAAAAGATTTGGGAAGTTTTTCTGCTTTCAAGCTGTGTGTCGGAATTTTGGGTTTCCTGGGACTCTCGAATCGTTTTGAATAACCACGAACTAGATATCAGTTTGAGTCTTTTGACGTATCGTTGTATCAAGATATCGTTCTAAACAAAGCTTCCCACAAACATACCCATCAAACATCATCTTAGAGATATAAAGACACAACCACGAGTCACACCAGAAATAGAATGAGAGTTTTCAAAACTTACACAATCTCAAAATGAGGCGTAATTCCCAAAATGAGGAACAACACCCAAAATGAGGAACAATACCCAAAATGAGAAACAAGTCCCAAAATGAGGAACAAGTCCCAAAATGAGAAACAAGTCCTAAAATGAGAAACAAGTCCCAAAATGAGGCGGAAGGTGTTGGTCGCACAAACTACCAGAATTACATTAATCCTTGAATTATTTCATGGATGGGCCCGATCATCTCAGGTATAAAATTCAATTCTGGTTTGAAAATTACCACTGCATTCATTCAGGTTGCAGGTATGGTGGTACTTGCTACAAGTAAAGCCATCGGAAAGAAGCCAGCCTGCTCTGTAATTGAAACTCACATTTCCCTGCTATCATGTCGTCAGAATCCTCAAACAGGAAGACATGTTCCATCAAAGTATTTGTAATTTTGTGGTCGGTGATGACACAAAGAACTTCGACCACCTCAACAATTCTGATTACTTCGTTGGCAAACAAATCGATGTAATGATGGTGGTTTTCAGGAGAGATGAAATATTCACTGGATTGGGTCATATCCTTGACTTCTTGAGCTCTTGCATGGAGCTTTGGTGATTGAAGTATTTTGAGTTGCCTTCCTTTTGAGCGTAGACACTCAAGCAGAACAAGCCAAGAACGAGAAGAGCAAACAATGGAAAATATTAGTAGAGAAAGAAGTAGAAGAAGTGGTAGTATTGTGGTTGCAAACACGATGGGGTTTTTGTTTTCTCTTTAAAAGAGTGCTTGATAATTTGTCGAATTCTTAGACGGTTTAGATAAAGGATATTATTGGAGACTTTTACTTTGTAGATAGGAATTCTTTATAGTTTCTGGAAAGATTGTCTTTATATTTCCTTGCGAACGGATGAATTGAAATTTTACAATATCAAAAGCAAACTCCAAGAAACCATATCTTAAATCGAATGAATTTTGAGCTTTTAGCACGAGTCTCTCCACAAATCATAGATACTTGCAGGATTGGTCGTTCTTTTTGGCACCATACCTTCTCTAGATGTTTGGGTCCTTTACCAGAACGGATCAAACCAAAATCAGAAAATAAAACTTTTAGTCCTCAAGTAGAAGTTGTCCAATCTTAACCATTCCTAGTATTTTAGTGACAAATATCCCACTGATACCTCTTGGTAGCTTTTCTTCTATGTCCTTCACCAACACAGGCCTGCGTACCATAGTACTATAAAGAAAATACTTCACACAGAAACTTCCCACCAAAACGTACACCGACCGGCCCTAAGTGGTTCTCTTCTAGTTCTCTAAACACTATTCAGAAATTCTCGTGTGAGTATCAAATAGGGTGATTCTCCACTTATCTGTTTTCACCGGGGCAAGGTAATAGCTTCCACCTGCCCTTGGGTATCCATTTTCTACAATGGAAATCTGAAAAAGTGTTGTGCTTAAGTGCGTAATGGGTTACGTATCGCAAAAAAAAAAAAAACACGTAATCCAAAAGCAACATGAGTTTTCAAAGTGCCGCATAAGCGTAATTCGTAACGATATACTTCACGCGTAATTGCGTAAATCATATGTAATTGCGTGAAGGCCTGTGTTTATAAATATTCCTGAAATCATAGAGGTTCAAAAACGAATTTAACAATCTAACAATTTATTCGATCCTACTAAAACACTAGCTAATCTAAGGTCCCATCTATAATTCAGAGTCTACAGCCTCTTCGGCAGAAGGGTCACATCCAGATTCGCCGTCCTCTTCGATGACTTCAAGAGGGCCAAAATCTTGATCGTGGTAGGTGATAATCGATTTCCTTTCTTGGTCACAATGTCGCCAACCTGAGAAAAGAGCGCCCTGACGGAACTGACATTGTTGACATGGCCTTATAGTCGCTTGTGATGAGAGCGATGATGGGACATGTTGCCTTTAGATCCCTGAAGTACCCAATAGGGTTGTAGCACCGAACTCTGTCTTGCTGAAGGTAATTCTTGATGTCATTTTCCTTAATCACTTCGTCGTCTCCCAGAAACTAGTCATCCTCGCTATGGTCCAGAGGAGAGACCTCAGTGGCCTCGTGCCATCTCTTCCAAGGGATTGTTTCTTTAGGGATATCCTCGTTCTGTTTTTCCCACTCTTCTGAGTGTCGTAGAAATCATCCTTTATTTCCCGTATCCGATCACTCGCGAAACCCATATCCCCCAACAAAGCAAGCTTGTATCGAGGATCAAAAACAGTAGCGAGAAATATGTTCTTCACCCTATCGATATTATCATCGCACACCGGATAATATTCAAGAAGTCTCTCCAAAGCTCAAAGCCAAAATTGGGTTGTTGCTTTCTAATTCTGTGATTTATGGTTTTCGATTTCCTTTAAAAGTTTTAAAGAAAAGGAAGGGCGCAATAATTCGTGGAGTAGGACGAGGGTTGAAGTTTGGAAGAGGGTTGAAGTTTGATAGTGGGGCTCCGAAAAGCCTCAAGCACATTGGGCAAATTCGAGAAGTGTTCCCACTCAGGCTCGGAGATTTAACAGGACTCGAGATTCAAAACGCCACTTCTGCGCTGGACACGGTCTGCTTTCAATAAGTCTTTGGTTACATCTTTGAAGTAGATAAACAGACCAATCATTTGAAAAGTGCACTCTGATGAATTGATTTTGTTGAGGAGTTCCTCCTTCTTTGTTCTTAGTTCCTCATAAAGGCTCCACGGGTTTCTTTAAAAATATCTATATGAAATGTAAATATATGAAATGTATACGTGGGCTTCTGGTAGTATTTCTTCAGCAAGATTCTTGCAGCAGACCTTGAAATGCCACACATTGGCAGGAGCGTACCAAGATGGTCTGTTTGGTCTCTGTGGAGATCATTATGCATGTATTACCGAACACTGCCGAAATAATCTTATCCCTTGAATCCTGCTTATGGAAATTAACTCAAGTCTTCTTGAATTTTACATAGGGTATCAAATGACTCCCCTTATTGTTTTTTTTAAGAAGAAGAAGAAGAAGAAGAAACTCGTTACACAAACGTAGCGAATTAAGCAAACCCTTACGCAAACGGCGGTCAGAGGCACACTTAAACGCTCATGTTAAGCAAATTTCATTACGGAAATTGTTACGCAATTATGCGAACATAGTGCAAATGAAAATTACGCGCTTCACTGCCCTGAAACACATCTAGAGCAAGATACTCAATTACGGAGACTAAAGCTTGACATAAACACAATAGAATTAACAAAGATTTCAATCAAAGCAATAATGTGGGTGGAGTAATATGATGCCTTGGTGGGTTTTTACAATCTTCATCATCATGTTGGTTCTCCACATATTAAGTGGCCATTTCTTTAGAACTTGGTGAAAGGAGTATTTTAAACCAAGCTTAATGTGAATGCAACTCCACTAAAGAATTCAACTAGATGCAACTCCACTGCTCTAGAATTATGCCTCAGCAAAATTTGGAAGAAAAAGGATTTAATTGTGTGGAACTGCCTCAATAGGAATTGCCACAATAGGAATAACCTCACCGTATTATTTGATGTATTTTTCTTAATCTTCGCACTGCACTAGAGCAAGAAAGGGAAATATTCGGGTCTAGAACATGGATGGTTTTGGTGGGGCTTTTCAGTAATAAATCCAATATGATTGATTCCAGAATAAAGGTCACTCGGTGGTTTTTCTTGATTGTCTCAGATATCGCAAAATCTTCTTCAACATCATAAACCTTTTCCGAATGGTCTTCAACGATACATCGAGACTTTGGAAACGTCAATTTTCTGATTGTCTTGGGAAGTAACCGAATTCTTTTTTTCGTGGCCATATCGTTTACCCTAGAAAACAGCGATTCGGACGGCGCAGACATCACCAGGGTCGCTAAGAAGTCTTTCGCCATGTAATAGATGATGGGAAAATCAGTCTTTCCACTGTTATAAAATTCCCCAATGCTCATCTTACCTTTTATCTTTGATTCCGAAAGATATGCCTTTATTTCGTCAGTTCCATTATAGGAAGCATCATTAAAATCAAGAAATCTCTTCTTGAGGTTCATGTTAGGTGTCACCGTATGAAGGTTAGTAAGAACCAGCCTTAGGACACTTCGCACGGCGTTATGCTTAGGACATCTACGAGTGCTGTTCGTGGAATTCCAAATCTACAATTCCGCTCAGAGTTTCACTTGTGTGTGACTGTACTATAAAGTGAGGTCCGATACCCACTTTATTGCGTACAATTTTTTTTTCTAGTCAAGTTTTAGTTTAGCACTTGTATAATATCTTTATTATCATCAATTTAAAGAGGGGTTCTCCTTGAAACCTAACAGATCACATTTAACATATCCATGCGCTTTATTCGGAGAATTACATAGGCTATTATCTCTGTTAAAAGTAACAGTTGAGATGAAATGCTTTTGGTGGTTAAGTTAAAGAAAACTTTACAAGCGAAGAAGAGAAACAAAAATTCAAATAGCCTGATTTCACTAGTTAATTGACACGAGAATCCTGAACCCTAGACACCTCACCTCCACGCGTAGTAAACTTCGCAGAAATCACTCACACTTACCCAGCAGTTTTCCACGAATCCTTACAGAAGAGAATGTTGTAACCCTGAAAATATGCCAGAAATTATATAATTAGTGCTTTTTTTTTTAGTTATTAATTTTCGAAAATTAATGTTTAAATGTAAGAGGGCATCCAGACCTCAGCCACATGTGACCTAGTGTCACCAGACTGTAATCACGTGACGGATACGTGCGCCGTCCAATACGCATGCATAACAAAAGAGTAAACCCACAAGGATGGTGGAAGGAACCAACACCATCATCCAGAGGATACGACTCTACATCTAACGTAGATAATGTAGTACTGTACGTGTCTAGTGTTATCAGAGTAAGGCATCCCCTGTACTTTGCGTATCCCTTGAAAGAGGATTACTCCCTTTCATTAAATTTTATTTTTCAGCAAATTACAAAGTTATTTTTTTCTTGTGGTGCGAATTTTATGCGGCGTCTCAACTTCCGAAAATCCGTAATTAATAATTTTTCGGGGGTATTCATTATCGATAATGAATAATTTTGAACAAATCAATAATTTTTGGGCCGTATTCATTACTGCCAAACAAAAAATTATTAATGAATAATTTTCGTGGTGAATAAAAATCGCGTTATTAATTAATAACGCGAGCCCAACACTGCTCAAAAGTCTTATGTGCCAAGGTAGCAAACTCATACCAAAGAATAATATAGGTGAATGCGTAGTTGTATTGTTCTCTGATGTATACCGTTATTACGGGGCCTATACAATCACTGGGCCTATACAATCACTGGGCCATTATTACTGGGCCAATAATATCACTGGGCCAACTCTCACCACTGAAGCTTCCACACCACGAAAGGAATACCATCAGTGATTGTCACCAAGGTGATTCGAAAACATAGGCGTTTTGTTATAAACTTTTTACAGAACTTTTTCTGTATAAATGACCACCACTTGAAAAAACGCACACTGAAACCATTCTTTGTGGTGTGTCTGTTCTTGTGTTGTCAAGATGTGTGGAAGGCCTTGTAAAAACGGACAATAAAAAGCAAGAAGTTAGCTAAATCATTTTATGTCGTCGTAAATCATACTCATTTTTCCTCTATAGTACGGTTTTATTCCAGAGTGTTTTCCCGTCGCCTTTTCCAGAGGTTGCCACAATTTCTTCTATTAAACCTTTAGGTTGTTTTGGGCAACGAGGTTACCCCTTGACCACCTCAACTTCAAAATTACACCCCGTTAACTTCCTCTTGGTCGAAGCTCAAAACGGTCGCCACATTGTATCTCTGGCTCTTTTGATCTTCGTTGATTCACTTATCATACTCATCATATACCTCTCGAAATAGTGGATCGACCAAGGGCGCTAACATTTGATTCGGTGTTTGGAAAAACCAACTTTCCACATTTGTGATAAAGGGACCACTTGAACAATATTCCAATAAATCTCTAACCAGAATACTGCCGAATAATGTTGCGAAGCGGGAACGAACCTCTGAGATTTGCAACACGTCATTGGTGCACCTAATGTTTTTGGAGAAATCCCCACAAAAGTCTGTCTACTTATCGGGGTCTGTCTTCTTTTCGGGTTCTTTTAACTTTTTGATATTTCCCAATTCATTCTGCTTTGAAATATACCTACGCATTTTTTTCTAGCTAGCGCCATCCCGGTTGTTTGTATTCATACCGAGGGCCTTCCATGTGTGCCGATCTTACCCAACTTGGCACCGAGTCGACCCAAGCGTGCGCCTAGTCGGAAGAAATCCGCATCTTCGTCGAAAGTTTGCAAGTAGTCGGGCCCTTGCACGCATTTGGACACGGTCATCTGGTCGCGGCCAACCACATCAAAAAGATTCATACCGATCTCAACCGTCCTCTCGAAGCTGTCATGCTCCAAGATCAAGCCCTGGTTTCCACGCTCCAGGGCAAAGTCGCGCACCCGCTGCTGGAGATCTTCCTCGGTCTCACTGCCCTGGTTGGAGGCCAAAGCCCAATCAAGGGAGTCAAAATCCCAGAGGACTGCCTGCATTCCGAAATGGCGGAGAATGGCACGCACCCGATTATCGATTCCACCGTATGGCGGCCGGAACCACTTGGGTAGGTGGTTGTGGGTGGCGTTCATGGCCCATATGGACCACTGAATCTGTGCAATGACTTCTTCGTTGGTGAGAGAGGGAAGAAACTTATGCGACCATGTGTGCGACCCCATGACATGGCCTCTATCAGCAGTCTCCCTGTACACCTGAGGAAAACGCACTACGTTGACGCCAATGGTGAAGAAAGTCACAGGGACGTCAATTTTGTTGATCAAATCCAACGTGAACGGAGAAGGCCCGTCGTCGAAGGTCTGGCTGAGCACAGGACACGAAAGAACGTCTTCCTCCATCACACACGCCCAACAATCGAACGAACACACATCCATGTTGTTGGTGCCGGGCTCACAATTGCCTTGCATATGTACCCATGAGTCCAGATCTGCTGGAAGAGACGAGAAGTCTATGAAATCTAGGGGAATGTACGGAGGGTCCATTCCGGGCCATTGCGTGAGCCCGGTGAACTCAGCGAGCCAGTCAGGGAAAGGAAGCGGCTCTTCAAGAGCGAAGGCTTCTGGTGTGTTCAAAGGCGCGAATACCGTGACCTTTTCAATAGCCTTAGATGCTTCAGCAATACAGAGAAAGAGAAGGACAGACAGAAAAATCATTATGATGGTGCTTGTACTTGTTATGTTGATGATGTGTTGGCTCTCTTTTTGTGTAGTTGAATTGGTAGATCCTTTTTAATCTTGTTATTTTGTCCGAAAACTTCGAAGATGTGAGTTTTTTCTGTGTTACAAGAAGAGGGTGACTGTAAAGATTGCAAAAAGAAGGTGGTATATTGGGTGCAAAAAAAGCCATGTTGGAAGGTGCAGCAGTGGAGTGCGGTCACTATAAACATTGGAGGGTGCGCGAAGATAGTATGGGCAAGTTCTTTTTTTTTTTTTTTTTTTTTTGAAAAAATATGACTTTTTTTTATTGATAAAAACTTTGATAACGAAAAGAGAAACCCTGAGCAGTAGGCGCTGCTTTCTAGCTCGGAATTCTTTCTAGCTCGGACTTCTTTTTAGCTCGGACTGCTTTTTGGTTCGGACTTCTTTTTAGCTCGGACTGCTTTTTAGCTCGGACTTCTTTCTACCTCGGACTTCTTTCTAGCTCGGACTGCTTTCTAGCTCGGACTGCTGTCTATTTGGGGAGATTATTTTACTTCGTACTAAGATTGCATTGGAGGAATGGTAGTTTATTCCATATTCTTAGAGGAATGATCACCTGAACCCTCTATTACGAAGCACAAATTGTATATTTTCATTCACCATGTGTGCATTGGGGCCAATATGTTGCTAATGAATTGAAGGATGCGACTTTTGCATACACTTTGCGTTTGAAGTAGTGGCAATTATCCTCTAATACACTTGCACCAAAATTATAGATCCGCACACAATTGTGGCCTTCTTGGGGTCACATTCAAACCCCGCACGTGGGCTATCCCGTTTAAAAAGAAACGATTATCTTTTAGACTGCCAAGTCCATTCTTCAAAAGGTATTTCAAGATTAGTCTGAAGGCATTTCTTCTTGGTTCTGAAATTAAGAAATTACCGCACTTTACCATTTCTTATACAAAGTGTGCTTTCTAGTATGTACAACGGATAGAAAGGTATCTGTTTGTTGTCCAATCCCTGGCTGAAAATGTAAACCTTGATAATTTCGTTTTTGAGTTGAACTCCTTGAATTGGTGCATTTCTGCGGCCTATCGCTAGGCCAATTAAACACCACTTAGATTGACATTGTATTCTGCATTGATATTTTGGGTCTCCTCGTTATCTATCGCCTTTCTTTGAGACCTCAGTGGTTGGTAATTCACCAAAAGATGTTTTTTGGCCTTTTGAATGCTCAATGTTTGCAAGAATTGTTTTTTTGGGCTAGTGCTTTCTGGAGACCGTCAAACTAAGCGTATGTTTAGCTTTTTTCTGTTTCACGATTTTCAAAATCTACTTCACAAGAGGAAGTTAAGCATGATTTTAGGACAATATGACAAAACGTAATCCCGTCATGCCCTTATGTATCACCTTTTATATCTTGTAGTGAAAGGGTGTCAAAAAGATAGAATTGAGACTTATGCCTTCGGTAAAAACGTGCATAGGAATAATCTAAGGATATCTTGCAAAATGTTCACTCCTACAAGAATTGCCTGCTAGAATCTTGTGAAGTTTGCTAAAACAACCCAAGTTTGGTGACCACTACCCAGATACTCCCGGGCCACTCAACAGATTGTGAACAGCCAAGAGTATAACCCTTGGTCTTTGGATGTTTAAGATGACGCATAACCCAAATCATCAAGACGTCCCATGCGGAGGTGGTTGTGGAGACTTCTTTTTTTTGTTTGGTCACCTAGCCATCCCGCGGGTGTGATGAATTTTTTTTCGTGTGTTTTTTTTTTTGTGTGTGTTTTCTTTTTTTGACAGAATCAGAAACGTGGCCCACTATGGTGCGCCGTTGTTTTCCTGATCACCTGTGACCATTAAAGCTTGGCCTACAATGAGTGAGGTGTTATCCTCTCTTGTTTCGTGGTACACCCGCAATTACCTGCTTCTAGTTTACGCAAAATTGAGTCAAGGATTGAGTATTAACCGGGGGTTCAGTCTTTGCAGAGAATCAGCATGTATCAAGCACAATAATACACATATTGTTGAATTATCCATAGTTGAACTAGTCTTCCCCAGCCCTAGCGCGGACAGACAGAATCATGTAGTAATTTTAACAAAATAACAATTAAAACATAAACAGAGAAGCTTCGGTTTTAGTCTTTGGAAGAATCTGGAAAAGATGAGATACCAAGAATTAAAAGAAATCGAGACAACCGCGTACACCGGCCTGGATGGCCAGTTGGAACCCCGGCGACAATTGACGTAAGTTCGTAGGATTGTAAATATTTCGGGCCGAAATAGGTTTAGCACGACTTTTTTAACTTGAGCCCCCAAATTTTTCCCATTCAAAAGATGGTTTATTCACATTGTAGCCATTTCAAATTACCATTCCACCACAGTATGAATGGGTGCGCGAGACTAGAGGTGGTGGTAAGTTACCGTGTTTATCTAAGAAACACCCGCAATAGTAGCCATCTCCAAGGGTTTCGTCACCAGCCTTAGGACGATGTTTTGGAAATTTTTGAGACAGGGTTTAAGTAGTGCCGCTTGGATAATTTTGTTGTTGAATAACACCAACTCGACACCTAAAACCAGGGTCTTTTTGGCTACTCGGAGCAAGAAGCGTTGGACCAAGACATTTTCATCACACGTATCTCCAGGTTTGTGTGAGATATATTTTGAAGAAGAAGATTTTTGGTTTTTTTGTTTTTGTTTTTGTTTTGTTTTTGGTTTTTGTTTTGTTTTTTTGCAAGAAATTGTCTACTGTCCCCCACAAATCAACACAATCCAGATGCAATGCCAGATTCATATCATACTTTGGGATTCCGATTTAGAGGTTTGTTTATCAACCTCAGAAACACCTCTTTTGCAGTATAACGGAATTTAAGGACTTTTTTCTGTTTCTTGTATAAAGCCTCACTACTAAGGGGATTCAAATAAACGCTGTCACATCTAGCGCAAATTCAGGTAAGGTTCTAACCACATTTATTCTTCAAATATGGATATAATGTTGTACTTATTGCTTGGCTCTTTAATTAGAAAAAGGCCAGCTCTTTAATAATCCCGAACAGATTGTTTGCGAACAATAGGAACGGGTATTGTCGGGTTAAACCACGTTATAAGAGAGGTTGATAGCTTTTCCATTGTTGGGCAAGCTGAAATTGCCAGAGGTGACATATCAACGTGGCAGCCAACCCCCAAAACTCATTAGTGGGTTATGATATTTCACCCGTCTCGATACCATTTCACTAGAAAAGGAAAAGACACGAGCATCCAAAACTTCTCATGACTCTAAACCTCCCCGAGTAATATGAGGATACGACATAATTAGGAATTACTTGGAGCCGGACTAAAGAAGTATATTCAAATATCAAATGAAAGAAGTTTATCAAATCAAATTTGTGTATCGAAAGAACAAGTTTAAGAATGAAACAAATACCCCAATTTCAACAAATCTATCAAGTTCAACAAATCTATCAAATGAAAGACGTTTCGAAACAACAATTATACCAAATTAATCAAATATACCAGCCAACTAAGTGCACCACCTAACCAAGTGCACCACCTAACTAAGTGCACCACCTAACCAAGTGCTTTGAAGTCAACAAACCAGCTCTATCTACTATTCCCCAACTCTCCGCTCTATAAATCTTCTGTTCTCCCATCTTTTTCAAAACAAAATTATTAGCCCCTTATGGTCCTAAGACAATCATTGACCCATTCCTAAAACAAGCAATCACTTGATGCGGACCCCCCCTGTATCATGTCCCTTTCGGGGAAGAGGGCAACTGCATGCACCTCCGGCCGGAAATCAGACGTTGTAGTCTGGACTCAAGTAATTTCTGCTCGCATGCCATCACCTCAGCAATCTGCGCATTCGATAACGTGCCAAACTCACTCAGCATAAACGGGTCCTGAGCCCGTGCACGACGGCTCTGTGCAAGACTTAGACAAGGACCCCCGGGCACGGCCCCCGCCGACCATGACGGATCCATGGATTTGAGTTGGCGCAAGTGGCGAAGAACGGCAGCTTCTTGGCGGCGTTCCAAAATGTCGATGGTTTGCTCACGTGTGAAGGAACGGGGCACACACAGATCGGGGAGAAAGGTGTTTCTGGAGCTTTTTTGGGTTGCAGACACAGCGTTGCGACTTTGCACCTGGGCCAATTGAGAAACCGAGGACATGTTGGAATCAAGGTTTGGGGGTTAAGTTTGGGGGTTAACAAGGTGTGGGGGTTAACAAGGTGTGGGGGTTAACAAAAAGTCTTGTTTTGTTAAAAAATAGTTTGAAATATATTTTTCAAATACTTTTTAAACTGGGCTTTTTATTATTCAAAAAAAAAAATTAAACTGGGCTGATTCTTATTCAAAAAAAATTAAACTGGGCTGATTATTATTCAAAAAAATAACTGGGCTGATTATTATTCAAAAAAATAACTGGGCTGATTATTATTCAAAAGGTCTTCAAAAAGTTTTCGATCTTTCAAATATTTATTGTGCAAGAAATTCTTAATCTTGATTTCCCAGTGCGTAAGTGGACGTGGCTATGAGGATGAATAGGACTTATTCAAATATTTGCAATGATCTTTTTTTTCTCTTTTTGGAATGGTGGTGTTTATTCGCGGGTTACTTATGACGGCTGAGTGTTTGAGTGACTGAGAGAGTGGTTGGGTGACTGGAGTTTGGATTGTTGATGAAAAAAATCCAAATGGGAATTGTATTTATATTATAATCAAAGGCTGCCATGACTACCCTGCAATATGCCTTGGCTACCTTGCAATACCCGTCTTGACATGGTTTTGTCCGACACTGTCCATTCCATACGCACCTTGCACGGTTCTGGCCCGAGCAACCACGGGTGTGGAGTAGATATGGTATATTTAGGTAAGCCGCACGCAAGGTGGGGAGGAGTAGGAAAAGCGGAGTACCTTGTTGGATGCACTCGGGTGAGCGGTGAAGTTCAAGATTCGGCTTGGCCACATCAGGAAAGCCAAGAGTGGAAGCGGTGGGCAAGAAAGAATGCAATAGGGCGTAAAGAAAAAGGTGGTGGTGAATACAACCATACCAGAATACGGGAGAATAGAAAATGGAAAAAAGAATATGGGAAAATAGAATAGAATAGTATACAATAGAATAGTATAGTATACAATAGTATACAATAAAATAGTATAGTATACAATAGTATACAATAAAATAGTATAGTATACAATAGAATACAATAGAATACAATAAAATATGTGGCAAAATAGATTATGTGGCAAAATGTAACCCAAAGAAAACTGAATAAATCATAACCCATCAAACACATCACCACATCAATTCACTCTACTATGAAATGATAATCATTCAAACACGTGCACAGGCACCCCGGGGAAAGCGCACGGCAATCGCGCACTGGCCTGGGCCCTGAACACCGAACCCCCTCCTGCCCGATTATTCTCAGTGATGCCCCGTGGTGCTCAGTCATGCCCGGTGGTGTAAATGAGAGCAATTTTGTACTGTTTGGTATCTTTTAGAGTGCGTGCATCTACTTGGTATTCTTTGTACATGGACTTCTTTCTCGAGCAGTTTGGAGCGTCTCCAAGCGGCTTCACGCCGCTGCAATCCGCTTTTACGTTGTTTTGCAGTTTTGCGGTTTTGCAATTTTGCGGTTTTGCCAATTCGGCATTCGTTGGTTTGGTAGCTGGGCTTTTCGGCGGATTGGAAATTCCCCACTTGGCAGTTAGCGGTTTGGTGAATCAGTCTGCGGCCGGCGATTGCTCCCTGACTTGGCCATAGATCCATGGGTCCTCCTAATGTTGTAATAAAATTGTAGTGATCCCTTCCGCTTGATGTAACAGCACCGCAGTATCTGCTCTTGGAGTCTACCACCAGGTAATTGTACTTTTGCTATCTACTTCGTTTTCCTCATGCCCTTTTGCATGAGGATTGCGCCGGGTGTTCTGTAAGATAATACGTGTGAGGTAAAGGGGGACTGCACGTACACCGAATTTCATCAAACAACTTCAATGGCTAGCAAGCGGGTAAAACCCGTCCGCGACATACGGACGGACCGAGATGCGCAAAGGTTTCGTTTGTGCTGGTGAAGGAGGTGTTGGGTTTAAATTTCCGTGCAAAATGTATCTAGAGGTTGGCTCTGGGTGAGAAGCCGGGCAAGTTCATCAAACTCCAAGCCAAGGTGCAGTTTCTATGGTGAATGCTTTGTAGAGTAGCTTAAATGTGTGATGCAAGTGACCCAATTGGGGGTGGTCAAGGCATGGATGTTATTGGGTATTTTTATTTGGGTGGCGATAGTGTCTTGTTTATATTACTTGTTTATGTTTACCCGTGAATGTTTACCTGTAAATGTTTACTTGTAGAAAGTAAAAGTGTGTACTTGCTTATGCATAACTGACTTAGCTGACATCTGTCAAACAGTATAGAAGATATTCATCTCATTAGTCTTGTACCAAGAACATATCAAACTAAATTACTCTCAAATCATATGCAACTCCCCAACTCTCGAACACTCTTATTTCTTTCCATACTTTGAAAAAGTCAGCCTAATTTCCGCCAAAAACGGGGGAATAGCCCAGTAGTGGACTATTGTTCCGCTTTAGTCAGCCCTCATACACCTTCCTCGCTAAAATTATGTATTCTGATATCTTCTATACAACCCTGCTCATGCAATCTTCTTCTCTGCCTCCGCAGACAAACGAACACTCAACTCAATCTGCTCCTTGACAGCCCGGGTCAAGTACTCAATCATAATGATATCCTGATTGTGGGCCTGGAAATGGTGCTTCAAAGCATCCAAATCAGACAATATGGTGGGCTTGTTCAATAGGCTGTTGCTCAAGTTGCGCAACATGTCGATATCAGCGTCGGTGTTGGACACGGAAGCAATGGCGCCCAACATGGCATCGATGTTGGCTTGCACGGCCTTGATCTCACGGGAAACAGTGGACAATTGCTCGTGGTTGAACTCCACCGAGTTCTCCTTGGCGGTCAGGGTCAGCGACATCTTGTTCAAGGCCAATTTCTCCGACATCGTGTTGGAGCCTACGGTGTGAGGAATAGGTGAGAAGATGTACAGGGTGTTTGTGGTGACGGTCTTCCAGCCGATCTTTTGCACGCTGCCTGGCTTGCCCAAAGCCGCGCCCACATACGTGGTCAATTGGGGGAACTCAATCAGGCCACCATTCAAGTATTTGACATTAAGGTAGATGGCAGGGAATGGGAAAGCACGGTCGGAGCCCTTAGAGTAGAAGTCGTGGATCAACCCGGTGGACGCGTCGATCTTACTGGCACAGTCAAACCATCCCAACACCGATTCTTTGGGGTGTGCTTTTTTGTATAAGGAGAACAACGTTTTGTGTTTGTGTTCCTCGATAGAGATGGAATCACCAGTTTCCTGGCATGGCACCATAAACGCGGACCGGATTTCCACCTTGCTGCCGTCGTCGGAACGGACTCCAAGCAAAGTTCCGATGATTCTAGTGTTCTGCTCGAGAATCTGCTTCGAAACGATCTCCAAGATGGAGAAAAGCGCCGAGTTGTGGATGAGCACATCTGCGGGCGACGCAGCGGCTGGAGCGGCTGGCGCAGCCACTGTAGGCCTCACCAAATGCATGAAAGAGTCTGACATAATGTGTTTGTGGGTGAAAAGGTGTGGTGTTCTTGGTATAATGGTATTTTTTTTTTTTTCATCCTCAATTTTTTTCCTGGTCTCGCACGCTACTCACGTGACTCGGTGGTTGAGATGTGGAACAGGCTGGTGGGATGAATTCTTTGGCGGAGGATTCACGAAGTGAATCTTGGATTGTTCTTACTCGGCCGATTTGTAATTTTAAGAAAGTTTTGATTTTATATGTTTTTGCTGGTGGTGTGGAAAATAGTACGGTTTTTGTGTATATGGTGGCATCTCAGGGCCTTTCAAACGCGGAGTTGTGGTGAAGGCGCGGAGCTGCGCAGACCCGAGATGGAGCGTGGGGCCACACCCCAGAGGGCCACACCCCAGAGGGCCATACACAGTTCAGCACACTACAATTTGAAAGAATAGTGGCTGTTTCATTTCAAATATTCTATAGAATTATTTTTTCTTTTTCTAATCTCCAATATTTAATAATTTAGCTCTTGCCTATAGATGCTTTATGCCCGTATTATCGTCTACATATGGCTTCAGAATAGGGCCGTGGTCGCGTGGTGCGGTGCGCGTTTTGGGGGCACTGGGGGGCACTTTGGGCCTGCGGCCTGGGGCGTGCGGCCTGGGGCGTGCGACCCACTCCAATTTGCTCAAGTTCTTCAAGATTCGCCCGGCTACTTCTTATTCACCTAAGGAGGAAGTACTGGAAGCTGTGGGTTACAAAGAACCCTCTTTTTGTGTATTTTTGAACGAAAATGGTCTTTTTTTCTGAAAAATTTCGGCGCTTCACTTCTTTCTACGCCCTCTCTAAACATCTCGGGCGTTTCGCCCATGCACTATGCAAAGGCCATAAACGAAGCATGTATCTTTGCACATGGCTATACTAAAACAAACTCGGTGATAAAACACTTTTAGCACTTTTTGCTGATTAATGCACACGCGTGAACTCCAAACTATGCACAAGACTAGCCATAATCCCAGCAACCAGGTGTTTCTCTACCCTTCCTTGAACTATGCTAGATCGCTGGAGTTAGCCTCACCTTAGCCCAAGTAACGAAGTGGTAAACGCAATTTGTCCTAATGGAGTCCATTTTCAAAGCAGAAACAGAAATAGAAACCCCCAAAAAAAAACTAAACCCATACAAAAGCTAAACCCATACAAAAACTAAACCCATACATCCTTTATGTTCTACAAAATAATAGCACATTGGACCTCTTGTTCTGCCCAAATTATCATGGTGAATACGGACTTAGCACACATGCCCTGGTTGACATGCGCATTGCGCGACTTGCAACTGTCTCTTCCGCTTGTGGGTAAACCACCTCAAATGTACATAATCATGCAAAGAGGTGTTTTTCATGGAACCCCTTTGACTCATGCATAGTCAGTAAAATTCCTGCAGACCCTGCCATTCATGTGATTCTGGTAAAACAACAAAACATGCATTTAATGCATTTCATGCACCGGATCGGATCCGTCAAACAAACACTTCATGCATCGGATCGGATCAAGATGTGTGCATATTATGCACCGGATCGGCTCAAGAAACGCTTTCCGAGTTCCGCTATCCTCAGAAAACCCCCCAGTATCATGCGTTTCCGTCTCCCGGTCGGTTTAATTGATGCTTCCGTGCTCTGTTTTCGTAATAATCCCGTCTTTCTTGCATTTTCATGCACCGGACCGGGAAAAAAAGTGTATCCACGGGTCTATGCCTTGCATTTTACCAACTTCATGTGAATCCGGACCGTGGCTCGGATCAACAAATACGTTTCCAGTTCCGTGACTTTGTAATTATTACATACTGGTGGTTTCAAGGCACCGGTTCGGGTTCATTTATCTTTCCGGGACCCTTCTCCTCCAACTAGTAGCTCGCTTTTGGGGTTTCATCCTTCGGGAGGGGTTCGGCTCGCATCCGGGTCGATGTTCCGTGTCCCGTATGCGATGATCTCGCAAACCAAAAACACATTTTCAGTGCGTTGACAGGTCCCGGCACGGGTACAAACCATATCCGTAATCCGGAAACGGTTTTTGGACACAATTGTCCCAATTTCACCAATTTCAAACTTTGATTTTGTAAAACATACTGTTATTATACTGAACAATTCGCTTCTTCGTTGAGCACTAGAAGTTTTGAAGAAAACAAAAATCCAGAAAAATCCCATATTTATTACGTGAAACATACTTCAAAGAGCTTTCCAAGCGCAATGAAACCTACTAACAAACTGTTGTGATTGAAAGTGTCAACTTTTAGTGGTTGGAAATTTTAGTGGCTGAAAAGTTTTAGTTCCTTTTGATGGTTTTGTACTTAGGGGTGCATGTTAGAACCAATGTCGGCCTAATGGTTAATTATGGCGTAGACCCGGATCATACCAAAGAAGAAGCTAATGAAGGTTTCCAATGAATTCAACGGATATTCTAGCGGGCTCAAAAATACTGGGATACACCTAGTGGCCCATGATTTGGGCCTTGATTTGGGGCTTAAGTTCAGGCTTAAGTTGGACCTGAGGTTGGGCCTGAGGTTGGGCCTGAGGTTGGGCCTGAGGTTGGGACCTTCCTTCGCGGTTGCACACTGACCCAAGTGAAGCCGGGCCGAAAAGGAACATCACTTGAAGGAGATAACTTCAAGGAAACATAAACCTCTCCGGAACGGATGGTGTTGCCGTTGTTGCCGATTTTGGCTTACTTCTGCTTATTGATGCGGAGTTTCCAGTTTGTTGTCACCTCGTATTCCTACTTCGGCTCGGCAAACGTTTCAAACAAAGGTTTTCCACAGTGCACAGGTTCTGGGCATCCAGATATGAGCACTGCTCCAACACTCGACTTCAAGGTGTGGGGAAAGTCTTACAGAAGAACCTGGTCCCACGTGTCCACGATAGATGGTTTGTCATTTAAAAAAACTTTTTGTTGAAAAGTTTTGGAGGAGGTTCAAAAAAGGACCATTTGATGATACAAGTCACTAACAAAAAACCCGGTGGAAAATGTCATGATGCATCCAGTGTAATAACGAGTTCTGCGGTTCTCACGGCAGCTCGGATACTATGCGCACCCGGTACATGAGCATTGAGGTTGACAGATTTGGAAATAAACACTCCATCTTAGGCAGACCAGCAGATCTAAGATACCGATGTTACATGTAACTTGTAACATGTAACATGTAACATATTTGATGTGGCATTTTACATTTGATGTGACATGTGCCATGTGACATGTTGGTTGTCAAGCACGCGTCAAACCTGTCAAAATCACCAAACAATCGAAATAAAGCTACCTAAGCACGGGCATTTAGGATCTTGGTGCAGTCGGCATTGTGTTGGGGTGTGTCGGAAATTCTGTTCTTTATGTTTCTATGGCTGCTGTTATTTCTTATAATTGTTTTTTGTCTTTTTCCTTTCGTTTTTGTTCTTTTTGTTTTTGCCCTTTTTGTTTTTGCCCTTTTTGTTTTTGCCCTTTTCGTTATTTTCATTCCATATTCTTCTGTCAAAATCACCAAACAATCGAAATAAAGCTACCTAAGCACGGGCATTTAGGATCTTGGTGCAGTCGGCATTGTGTTGGGGTGTGTCGGAAATTCTGTTCTTTATGTTTCTATGGCTGCTGTTATTTCTTATAATTGTTTTTTGTCTTTTTCCTTTCGTTTTTGTTCTTTTTGTTTTTGCCCTTCTTGTTTTGCCTTTCCTTTATTGGGCCCACTCTATCACCGGATTTGCCAAATCGAGCGTCGTCGCTGCTGGGAAGAAACCCACCCGGGCTCCGTGGTAGATGCAGGGTCCACGGAACCACAGATAAGATACCCGAGAAAGTCCCCAAGAAATACCTTAGTGGCTTACATAATGCCAACCATTTAAAAAGTGTGATGGGTGATTTTCTGACTTTGAGGTGTATGATCTCCGCATTTTGAAAACTTTTACTCACCTAAAAAGGCAGACTGGTGGGACTCTTTTTCTTTGCCCTTCAGGTATTCACCGATATCTGGGCAGAAAGACATGCGTGGGTGACAAGGTCCCAAATAGGTGGGAAAGTGGAATGAAATCTGGTCCAGCTAAAGCGGAGTGGGTGCGATTGATTTTGTGTGGTGGGTTTTTTTTTTTTTTTTTTGTAATATTTTCGCTCAAGGCTATACTGCCACATTATTTGTGCTAAGCCTTTTTTTTTTTTGGTTCTAGGGAAAGATTTGGGAAAAAGTTGAAAAAAATGTCCCGTCATTGTGCAAAGGCCATATTTGGAAGGTCGAACTTGCATTTTGGCCCTGGGCTTCCTGACTGTACATATTTTATTCACCTTGGACGAAGATATCATTCTGAGATACTTTTCATGCTCCAGCCTGGGAAATTTCTGAGATCACTTCGTTCGCCTCAAATCAGACTAAGATCATCCCAAGATACGTTTTCAACCTGTGCGGTTGATGGTTAAGGCGAAACTTGGCGAAATATTCCATAATATGGCCCGGTCTATTTTTTCACCCATTCTGCATGGGGTCAGCCGGTGCGGCCAAGCAACGAAAGTTGGGAAAAAAAGGCCAAGGCCTCTCCCGCGGAAATATCCTAAACCTCTCCGAAGGACACAATTTTTTGTATTTTCCTCCAGAAGAAAGCCATGAACATCACATAAGATGGCCTTGATTGAGATTACATGAACAACCCAAATAACCCAAACAACCCAAATAACCCAAACAACCCAAAAAACGTAAGCAACCCAAACAATTTGAACATCAAGATGAGCCACAAAAACCCCCCTATCCGGGAGACTTTGAGGCGGGTATTGCCGGTATGTACAGGCTCGGGTTATGAGTGGACTGCTAGCCTCATTTGATTATCAGATAAATCAGTGATTTTGCCGGAAAAATATGAATCCGAATGATCCCCCCTAGCATGGCGCGGGCCATGCCAATAATCCGTTTTCAAAGTATGTTTACTTTCTTGTCCAGTTTGTCCTGTTGTGTCCCATTCTGTCCTGTTCATCCTATTCTTTCCTGTTGTGCCCTGTCCTGTTCTTTACCATCTGATCACACAAACATGGACGATTCTCGGGATCTTTTCTTAAACAAAAGCTTGTCCACATCACCGCACATCACCGCATATCACCCCCAAACCTCAGGCCGGCGGCGGACACTGACGGCGAGCACGCCTGAGGTTTACCCCCTCGGGATGTGCCGCATGCAAAAAAGTCTAAAACAGAGGAACAAACCGATGAACAAACCGAGAACGAAAAGAAAAACCATGCAGGAACACTTTGTCTGTTTTTTTCAACTTTTTCATCACTCATCTTGCCTATCTTCACCTTCGCAAAGTATCAGATTGTGCATGAAATGTATACGTCTGCCTTTCTAATTCTGCCTATGCCTTTATACCACCAACTGTGATACTGCAACCACGTGGAGGTGATGACGACAGTCATGGCAACGGACCTAGAAACGGGTGAATTTTTTTTTGGAGTTCGTCCCTTCCCGTGCGGACTCAACATATGCGCGACACCCCCCAAACCAAACCTTTGACGCCTGCACAGTTTGCACAAGCCTTGCAGCTCGCAATTACGAGCGGCCCATAACCGGGGATCCCCCACTTTTGTGAGTTATCTACACGATCTCGCATCAATTGCATGTTGTCCATTGGCTGGAAATGATGCACGAGCTATTTTTTTCTCAATCTTTTTTCGCCAATTTGTTTGTCTTTTTTGTGTTTTTGTTTTTTTCTTGCTTTACTTGCCATTCATTGGCTATTCATTTACCATTCATCGTGGCTCTCACACGTTCCACCACGCAGACTTTCTAAGCCTTCTTGGGCGAAGTCCACCTTCACTACCAGAATATCTAGTATATAATCTGCATGCTTCTGCCACCTTGAACGCCAATTATTTTTTGGTTCTTGGCACCACAAGCTACTCCCTTTCATGAAGTGTGTACGCTTATTTTTCTTGGCCTACTTATTGGCAGTTGGACTCGCAGCAAAACCGTCCAATTTGCAGTTTTATGGTGCAGGCTACCAGTCGTTCTACGCGTGTGGATATTATATTGTTCTGAATCTTCACTATAGTACCAAACAGTATGATTATTCGGTGTTTTGTACCAGCCCCGCTGCCATGGCCACCTTGGTGGGGTGCTATGCTGATGAAAATAGAAAGACCCCTGCTGACACCGCCTTTTGGCTTGATCAGTGCAAGACCGTCTACCTCAGCCCGATTTCCTATGATAACATTACAGAAGCATACAAATACTTACTTGACGACGGTGTAGCTTTGGCTGAATTGGGCAACTACACCGCCGGTGAACTCAATGTGCCGGTGGTTGTGCCCCGAGAAGATGCACTCGCTGCAATGGACACCTATACTATGTGGCTTGGTAACTATAACGACTCGGTGTATTTTGGAGCAGGAGCTCTCGCATACTGGGGGTTGGTTTGCATCCTATCGGGCATTGCAAACTGGGGCTTGATTCTTTTCCCTGGCCTCCGTCGCTCGGTAGATGGAAAAGTGTCGAGAATCTGGAGAAAGTACGTGACTTTGCCCGCACTAATGCGCAAGAAAAAGACTACAAGCCACACTTTTTTCAGGGTCTTGTCGTGCATTGTGCCCTCGCGTCTTGAGTCGCTCATCATCTTTGTCTTTTTCTGGCTTATGTTCATTCTCAATGCCGTGCGCATCTACTCTGTCAAGAACAACACTGTATTTACACTGGAGGCTGCGGCCTTCAACCGTTATGTTGCAGACAGAACAGGCATTTTGTGCGTGATTATATTGCCGCTCTTGATCTTGTTTGGTGGCCGCAATAATTTCTTGATGTGGGTCACCCGATGGAAATTCTCCAGTTTTGTGACCTTCCACAGATGGATTGCACGTTTGGAGGTTCTCATGGCATTTATCCATGGTGTTTGCTTTTGGAGAACCTTTGACCTTGCAGGAGATCTTGCCGAGGAATCCTCCGAAGCCTACGTGGTTTGGGGCATAGTAGCGGTGTTTTCGGGGGTCTTGATATGCTTCCAGGGCCTTCTTATTTTGAGAAGACGTTGGTACGAGATTTTCTTGGTTTTGCACGTCATATTAGCCGCCTTGTTTGTTGTTGGGGCTTGGTACCACGTTTATGAGCTTGGTTATATTCAATTTTTGTACGCCACCATTGCTGTTTGGGCCTTTGACCGGATTGTCAGGCTCTTTAGGGTGTTGTATTTTGGGTTTCCTCAAGCTGAAATCTCTGTGTTCTCTGATGATACCATCAAGGTGGAAATCCCTAAGCCGGCACGCTGGAAGGCCATTCCAGGAGGCCATGCATATGTCTACTTCATGCATCTGTACCAATTCTGGCAGTCACACCCATTCACGTATAATGAACTGGCCAGTCACGTGACTTTCTTCTGCAAGGTCAAGACGGGGGTTACCAAAAGTCTCCACGGCCACCTAAGCAAATTTCCGGGTAAATCTACTCGCATGCGAGTCGCTGTGGAAGGCCCTTATGGTGAGTCGCATCCCATAAAACATCATAGTGACGTGGTGTTTGTTGCAGGTGGAAACGGTATTCCGGGACTTTATTCTGAGTTTGAGCATTTGCACAAGGCAGCAGATGGAAAGCAAAAGTTAAAGATGAAGTGGATAATCCGCGAAATCAAATCATTTGCCTGGATGTATAAGGAGTTCCAAAGATATGAAAACTCGAAGAGTGCCGAGATTACCGTTTTTGTCACGCGCCCTGATTTGGACAAGGATATCGACGACCTTGCATGTTTGTTGAACAGTGATGCGAGTTCGAGTGAAGAATCCAAAGAGAAGGAAGAGAAGGGCCCTGCAAGTGATATTCTTTTGCTGCTCAAGAATGAATTTCCCCATGTTTCTTTCAAAGAAGGGCGGCCTGAACTAAAAGATATCATTGAGGGTGATATTGAAGAGGCTCGTAACAGCATAGCCTTCGTTGTGTGCGGTACTTCTCACATGGTTGATGAAGTGAGGTACCAGGTTGTGAAGAACATTGACAGCACCACCAAGAGAGTCGATTTTTACGAGGCTTTGGAGGTGTGGGCATAATGACGGCTCCCAAGGGAACAGGTTTGTTACAAGAGACATAAAATATTGTGACACCCGCAAAAGTGTTTTGGTGTTCTTTCAAAGAATACTGACGAACATCTGCTTAAAAGAGCTAGTGTATTTCACTAGTCAAACTTCCCTCAAGAATGTTCAAACATTTTCTTGCACATTATTTGTATTCACGGGGACTTCACTCTCAAAGCTTCCATAAATGATGAAAAACACCTCAGGTTCTTGACCATCATACCAAGACAGTATCTTCAATGAAATCTCGCTACAAACACACATTAATTGATTATGGGCTTGATTACTTTTTAGATTACTTGCTTGATTTCCTCGAGAAAGTAGTTGGCCAATAACTTGGATAAGTCTTTACCTAAGCCTATAGAATTCACAACAATATATTGAAAATAGTGGTGAGCGCTGATACTGTGACGGAACCTAAGAACTCGTGTGACTCCGTCGTTATGAAGAGGATCGATTCGAAGGTGGGACATAGACCCGTACACCTGCCCTGGTCATCAGTTTGGACCCCGGCGAAGTCTCAGCTATTTGTGTAGTTTGTGGCAAGGTTTTGCCTGGAATGTATTCAGTTTACCCTCAAAATAGAACAAGCCAGTTTTCTAACATACTAATTACGTGGTTTTACAATGCAGCCACGTCAAATTCGGAGGGACTCCACCCCTGGATGTACAGGTGTTCTGTGCTTCTTCGCGTGTCCGTCTTGATCGAGGATTAAGAAAAAACAAGATATTAAGCTTACGACTGCCACTGCTGTGCCATTGAGAGCCAGGGACCCTCTTTGGATCCTCGTCGTTTTTAAGAAGAAATGTTGTGGGAAAACTGTCGTGTAGGATATCTTGTAGCATATCTTGTAGCATATCTTGGAGGATATCTTGGAGGATATCTTGTGGGAAAGCACATTCACCGACCGAAGACAAGCCTCTTGAAAATCGCAACGGCTTTCGTTTTGGTGAAGTTCTTCATTTGAAAGCACCGTTTCCATGAGGTGTTACAGATGACCAATTTCAAAGCGGAAATGAGCTGGCGTAATGGGCAAGAATGTTCGGCAAATCTCTCGACCAGTGCGAACCAGGAAGTTTGGTTTTTTAGTGTTCTCCTTTTGCCTTTGTTAGAGGAAATTCCACTGACTTGGATTCTTTACTTTGGCCACTAAAAAAACGCCGAACTTTGGTTTTAAGAGGGTGGATTCATGTCCGCGAAGACCTCAACTACGCCAAAAACTTGTCTAAACTCATTATCGAAATCAACCTTCAAAGCAATACCAGGGCCCCTGGTTGTGGAAGTTGAGGACAATTTGGACTCGATCCACTGAAAAGTATATCTCAGTCTTGGAATCAAGACTCCGAATGTTTGTTGTGGATCCAGATGAAGAATAGTTATAAGAAGGCTTTTCCGGGGTTTGAGACTTATCTTCCGATTGGCTTGTTAGCAAATTTCGAGTATGAACAATTCTTATGTGGAAACTTCAAATTTCTCCTACTAATTCATGGTTTTTAAACCTTTCCACATTTTTAGACTTTTGGCTGCAAAACTCTTTTTGGTGGAATTTGAATCGCACAAGAAAATGACAACGAAAAAAAAAAAAAAATCAAAAAATCAAAAACAAGAAAACAAGAAAAAAAAAATCAAAAACAAGAAAAAAAAAAGAAAGTATCTAACTTTATTTATTCCAATCCATCAACAATCACAAACCACCGAGTCAATTTGATTCCATAGAAGTTAAACCTGTTTGAGTGACACGTAGATAATTCGACTGGGCCAACGCCTAACACCGCGCGAATCAGTCCTTTGTTTTATAGTTGTGGTATTTAATTATCAATGATTTAGAATTTTTTTTTTTGGGAAATGCGGTTGTTTCACAAAAATGTGAGAGATTGCGTTTCTTTTTTCGTATCGATATAAAGTTACAGTGAAAATTATATACATATTTCCAACACCGAAAAAAAAAAGCGACCCCGGTGAGGATCGAACTCACGATCTCAAGATTAACAGTCTTACGCCTTAACCAGCTTGGCCACGGAGTCTTGATGCCTACAAATATCTCCCCAGTCCATTGTGACACAGCAAGCATGCGTGATATGTCTTTTCAGTGAACAGATGCCCTGACGGCCATGGTAAGGAGGAGAGACCCAGGCTTGGGAAAGCCGGGGTCTTTCGTGTCTCAGTACCTTAGCCAGACGTCTTGTAGGTTTCTTCTTTATTCATCAAATTTTCCTTTAGTACGAATTGTTTCTTTCGAGTGGAAGAAGACGGTTTTCGTAGGATAAGTCTCCTTATATGAGTAACGAAGGTTTACGGATAGTTATGCATGCTCAGGGATTATCATCCTAGATTATCTGGCAGTATTAAAGCCTCTAAGCAATTGAGGAAAACTTCTCTTTGTATACTGTCTTATATCTATCGGTATACAAATGCCGCGGAAGTTCCGATCAACTAGGGCCAGGGCCCGGTCGGGCAGAAATTGGTTATCTTCCTTATTGTTAGCCGCGAACGTCGACTCTTTCGACTACTTTGACGGATACACCATTCGGGCCGAATCACGGCCCGTGGTCTTGCCCGTCATATCGCCGAGGTGCGTGCAGGCAGAATCCTGGATAATGAAACCACAGAATGGAGACTATAGCTTAATTTGATTCACCACTTCGAAAGTCACCGGGTCCAGACACAATAAGGCCTGAGAGTTCCGTTGCTTGGGATGAGTAAAATGACCATCGAAATGAGGCCGATGAGAGCTTGGGGCAATAGCAGGTCTGTAATACCCTTAGACGTCTGAGTCCGACTCCTGTTACACCGAATGAACCCACGATTTCCGTGTAAGAACAAGTAATCAGATTGTGTTGATCACTGTCCTGCCGGTTATACACACCGGCCGACTGTTACCGATTTAATGGCTTAGTGAAGCTTCCGCTTTGATCTTAGGGCTTGCAAAGCCCACGCATCAGCTGAGAAACTGGTCAAACTTTGCCTTTTAGAGGAAGAAAAGTAGGGCTAAGGTTTCCGAGGGTGATCTTGCGCTAGGAGAATTAGAAAAAAAAAATACTTTCAGGTGTTAGTTCCCTAGTCCAACGTGTCATAGGTTATTTGCTTCTGTACACTATAATGTTTATGTTAGTTCTTTTTACTGAATCATGAGACACCTAGACTTTTTCAAGACTGGAACTCTCCTCCTTAAAAAAGCCGCTGCCCTGATTGCGTCAAAATGTCCCTGCTTTGGAAGAAGAACCTTGCGTCCAATTTTATCTGGGAGTTTGCAAAAATAGAGACGGGGAAAAAAGAAAATTCAACGAAACACTTTCGTCTCGGGAAATATCCAAAGCGAGCCTGTAATGGTGCCAAAATTACAACCAAATCACCAAAGATGTCATTTGTAGGGAGTCCCGCGAATATCGAGTGCAAGCCCAAGCGCAAACATTGTCGAAGTGACTTTTTTATTTGCTTCAGGTTTGTGTGTTTCAAACAAAAGTTATATTGGAACCCTGATGTGGAGAGTTTAGTATCATGAATTTCCACACGAGAGCCCATGATATACAAATTTAGAGCTCTTAAGTCTTTTTGCTTGTGCCACCCAATATTGTACCACTTAAACTCGTGAGATATCTTCCAAAGTTTCGCCCAACGACGGGTCTCGCTTACCCCAGGGAAATTTTGCAACAATTTTCAAGAACTGAAGCAAGAGCCTCATGTTAATTTTAGGTAACCATTTAAACTGGTTTGGCTGGAACCCTTTGTGGTTCACTTCAATAATGAGAATCATTATTCACTTATGGAAGGTCTTTGTTGTTTGTAATTATTAATGTATTCAGAGCAAGAACAGATGTATCATATGCCCTAGTACGAGGCACTACCTCCTTTCACACATTGAGATAGTGTGTCTCCATTTTAGTAAAGGCCTAATGGAAAATTTTGAAGAGCCTTACCACGAATTCAGAAAAAAAAATTACACACAATGTAGACCTTTAGCTTGAGCAAGGCAAGTTCATACAGTCTGCTTTGAATGAAGTTAGAACGAGTCCTAGACCCCCGAAAAATCACTCGTGTTCCATTAAGCCACACCAACTAGCCAGATAATCCAAGAAGCATATATCAGGGTAAGCGAGAACGGGAAACTCAGATAAGCCAACAAGCAGAAACTAGATAAGAAGAAGCATATCATAGATAAGGCAAGAACGGGAAAATAAGATAAGCCCGGAACAAAAAAGTTGCGCAATTGCTTGGCAACGCCGAGTTTTTCCGGCCGCCGCCGAACGCGAATTTGGATGCCGGGGCTTTCAAAGTGCCGCTGTGTATCGGCTGCAGGGATCTATCTATGTTTCGCGTCTGAAGGTGTCAAGCAAGCGAACAAAGACCACCTGGAATGTGGCGAAAAAGCGAGGAACGAGTACACCCGAAAACACTTGATGACATAAAGAGTACTATTGAAGTAGGCTACTCGATAACATAGAAAGGCTCAATTTTTGTTTCTGATTCATTCTCACGTAACCGGTCGAGAATGATGCAACTACGGTTGTTGCACATATTGTATATACAGGAGGGCGTCGAGTTCGCGGGATATTTCCAGGGTGAGCTGACACCACCTTACGATACTAGGAGTGATGGTCGTACACGAAAAAGGTTCAACAAGAAAAGTGATGGACAGCAAATTGTGGGTAAAAATTTCTGTAGACTGGAAGTATTTTTCTTAGAATGAGCGTCAATAATTAGATAGTATTTGTGTCAATTTTTAGAAAGAGCTGGCCATCATAAGTATCCATTCAACATTGTTCACAGGAAACGGGGAATATTTGGAAAAGCCACGTTTGAGGAATCATCGGGCTATCCAGAAGACACTCGTGTATAAGAAAATCAATACTAAGAAGAAATCCGAGATATCGTCAAGTCATCGACGGCTGTTATTGAAATCAAGGTTGGTTTCTACGACCAAAAGGGGAAGTTCCTCGTTATCTTCACACGGCGAAATGCAACATGGAAAAGTTCCCAGGCTCCTGCAGAATACCAAGGAGTAACAACGGAGATCCTAACAAACAACTTTAGCCACACAATGGTCTTTCGCCGTGGGCTTATCTCTCCATTTCAGATAAGGTATCGGGTTGCCCGATTCAGCCGTATAAACGCACGAGAAAATACGAGTGTCTTTAAAATGATGGCTTCTCCCTGGAATATTGCCATGGAAAATAATTCTCAACATTATCAATAGTCGAAAGCCAAGAAGCATGCAATCAGAAAAAAAAGATGCCACTGAGCTCGCCATCAAACCGGTTCTTTCCCAAGAGAATGGCGTCACCACTTTCATCTCCCCAACTACAGGTAAACCAGTCACCATTTCTGGAGACGTTGATGATGCTATTGCGTATGCGGAGAACATTGATGCAGCGTTCGAGATCGATCCTGCGGAGGATCGCAAGTTGCTTAGAAAAATCGACTTTTACTTGTTGCCTTTGATTTGCATAACGTACAGTGTCCAATTCATGGATAAGCAAACCATCTCTTATGGAGCCATTTTAGGGTTGAGAAAGGACTTAAAGATGGTCGGTGACCAGTACTCGTGGGCAGGGTCAGCATTCTACGTTGGATACCTTTTCTACGAGTTTATCGGGTCGTACACTCTTCAGCGGTTCAAACTCACCTGGATGTTATCGCTTTACATTGTTGTTTGGGGAGTCATTCTTTGCTTGCATTCGGTTCCGCAGTATCCTGGGTTTGTTGTATTGAGAGTGCTTTTGGGAGCATTTGAATCTTCCATCACTCCTGCTTTTATGATCATCACTTCCCAATGGTACAAGAAAGAAGAAGTATTCTTCAGAACCGCACTTTGGTTTGCATCGAATGGTATTGGTACCATGCTCGGGTCCGGAGCCATTGCTTACAATGTATACAAGCACGCAGATAGCTTCAGCTTGACACCTTGGAAGTTGATTTTCATCATCACCGGAGTCATTACTATAGGGTTGGGAGTGGCGATCTTTTTCCACATTCCTAGCAAACCAACAGAGGCGTGGTTTTTGAATGAAAAGGAAAAGAAAATGGTGGTCGAGAGAATCAGAGGAAACCAGCAAGGTTTTGGTAACAGGCACTTTAAAAAAAGCCAGTTTATCGAGGCTTTATTGGACCGCAGAACTTGGATCCTTTTCTCCATGGGCGTGATATGCAATATCCCCAACGGAGGCTTGACTAACTTTGGCTCGATCTTATTGAAGGAGAAATTGGGTTACACTACAGGCCAAAGTTTGTTGATGGGGATGCCTCTTGGAGCAGTGCAAGTTGTCGGGCTCTTTAGTGTTTGTTATTGCTACAAGTTTATTCCGTACCGGTTGTTCTGGGCGGTGTTTACGTACTGTATCGTGGTGTTGGCCACATGTTTCCTTGCATTTGCCCAAGATAAGAAGTTGCAATTGGCAGGGTACTCCATGACTTCGCTTTTGTCAATCTCATCCATTTTGATCTTGTCGCTGATTGCTTCTAACTGTGTTGGTCACACGAAGAAGGTCACCACTAACGCCGTGTACTTGATTGGGTACTGCGTAGGAAACTTGGTTGGACCACAGACATTTATTCCAAAGCAAGCCCCTGGTTACACCAATGCTGTGGTTGCTATGGTTGCATGTAACTGTTTAATGATTGTTTTATTGCTGATTCTCTGGGCAGACTACTATTTTGATAACAAGAGAAGAGATGCAAATATGAACAGTGACTTGGTGAGGGAATTTGAAATGCTTGAGAACCACGAGTTTGCTGACTTGACAGACAAGCAAAACCCTCTTTTCAGATACACGATGTGAAGAATCTAATAGAGGGCAAAAGAGTTATGGGTATTTTAAGAACTACTGAAGAAAGGCACATGATAGCCTCAAACCAAGCTTGATCATGAAGATGATTTTCCCGTGGACGAGAACACGCGGCCACGAATAACCCACCACAAGTGCTTGAGTAGACGGATGTGCTTGGGTAGACGGATGTGCTTGGGTAGACGGATGTGCTTGGGTAGACGGATGTGCTTGGGTAGACGGATGTGCTTGGTGTTCACAAAGGAAGTATACTTTCTTGAATTGACTCACGAAGAATGAGTAGAGTAAAGGTGGCTGTGGGTTCATGCACCTTTTGGAAGGTACAGTTCAGTTCCTTCTGAAGAGGTATTCTTGATGTAAAAGAAGTTGGTGAGATAAGTTTTATCCTTGTAGTGATTAGAACTATGAAAAGAATGAGAATCTGTTTCACTCAGTAGGTCTTCGTTTGGAGGTAGTTCGCATGTTTGGCTTGCTGTTTTCATTCTCAAAAGTAGTACGATCTGTTACACACCTAAAACTAATAAAACTTAGATATCTTTTATCTTATGGTTCCAATAATTTGTGCAGTCTACAACCAAGAAGTGCAATGCCAAAAAAGTTACTACGAGCACCTACTAGTATAAAGTTAATTTTCAATCAAATTAACTTCCTATTGGAAACCCACCTCTCATTAGGATTATAGATTGGGACTTAAAAGTCCTTCATTAAGAGTCTTCAAAACTTAATGCCTCAAGAATCTCTTCAATGCACACGGCATAACCTAATAAGGTGGGCCGTTACATCTGTGTGTTCACGTTTGGCTAAAAACGTGGACGAGATAATACCTTAGTTCGTTTAGCGTTTTACACCGTACTTTCAATCTGTCGTCCGTTGCCCTTGTTCCGTAGCTGGAGAAAAGTAGTCACATAGTCAGGTTCGTGTTCTCCCGGGGTTGATGAAGAGTGAAGCCCGTATTAACTTCCTTAATGAGTGAGTACCCTTTACAAAACCACTTACCGAGACTACCACTTACCGAAACTACCACTTACCGGACCTGGAGCAGATGTTATTGAATTTTACAATGTTCATGTTTTATAACTTAAGTATCTAAGCATACAGAGTGTCAGTTGTATCTAGCCCTAGTACTTCTTGCTCCTAGAACGAAATAAAGGCAAAATTGTGGAAGGGCTATACGTATTCGCCGGTGTTTATTCTTTGGCTGCAACATGCTTTTGGAAAGAATGCTGAGCATATCATCTTAGTCACGTAATTGTAAGGTGTCTTTCATAATAGAGACGAGATATTGCATGATTAGATCTTTGTTGCGGCTCAAATCCATAAATAGTGGATACTAAATCTCAATTTTCTTCTAACCACAATGTCTGTCTGAACAGATCTACTAAGATTGCAACGGGTCTTTGATTAAATGCATGGAGATCGTATTCATGTATCATTTTATAAAAACATCGCTTTATGCAAACATCGTTTTATACAAACATCGCTTTATACAAACATCGCTTTATGCAAACATCGTTTTATACAAACATCGCTTTATGCATTGATGGTGCTATCACTGTGAGGCGCGAACTCCCCGCTCATTGGGCCAAAGAGGCCACCACAAGCAATATGATTGGAAGATTCTTTCATTGCAGCTTATTCATGTCTGAGGAGGGAGGCGCCTGGGGAAATCACGTGGCTATCATACTATGCACTAGAAGGCATCACCCGGACCAAATTGTATGAAAGAGAGGCCATGGGTCAAGTCACAGGTCGGAAACAGAAAAGGGTCAGTAGAAGCTAATAATTGAATTCAAATATCCAATAGAAAACCAATAAATCACCAATAAATCACCAATAAATCACCAATAAATCACCAATAAATCACCAACAGATAACGGCCAGAATACCAATAGAAACCCCAAAGATAGTCTCAGCTCAAGCAAAAAGAACCCCCCGGAAATTAATCCGGTGTTCAAGTTAGTCTCACCTTAATAAGCTTTTGCCCTAAAACATACCGTCCTGCACACAGACCTGCTGTGCAATCATCTTCAACATTCCTTCCATTTCCTCCCATCCTTCTAACACCCCACCAAAACCACCACGTGTTTCCAAACCCCACACCGGTCGGCGCCAAATCCACCATGGAGAAACAAACAAATGGTCAGGCCTTCCACAACACGTGGCTTTTTGCCGAAGACGCGTTTTTCCGCCGGTGCCCTTCGCGGAAGCAAATGACGGTGCCCCAAGACCTCAAGGTGAGAGAACTGTTGTACGCATTTGTGCTCAAGTTGGGAGCTGAGCTCAAACTTGATGGCCGAACGCTTCTTGCGGCCACCGTGTATATCAACCGGTTCTATATGCGGTCGCCCATAACCACGTCCAAGTATTTTGTGGCGTGTGCTGCCGTGGCCATCAGCTGTAAGCTTAATGACACATACAGGCCCCCAGATAAGATAGCAATGACAGGGTGTGTTCTTAAAAACCCGGGCAAGAAAGTGGACCAGCACAGCAGTGTGTTCTGGCAGTGGCGTGACCAGCTCCTATACCGCGAGGAGCTCATCCTCAAGATGTTGAATTTCGAGCTCGATGTTGATCTTCCCTATGACTTTGTAGACATACTTCTAGAGGAAGCAGACCCCCTTCTGGAAGCCGGCTTTTTCGTCAAGCTCCCCGAGATCATCAAGTACACCGTGGCGAAAGTGGAGCTTTTCAGCGCGTTGCCGCTTTTAGTGTGTTACGATATGCGCACGGTGTTTGCCACCATGTTGGTGTTGACCATAAAAGAGGCCCAGACCCGCTTTGATGATGTGGGTCCTTTGAAGCTTCCTCAGGCATACCTACAGGAGAAATTGCAAACGTCGGCTGGTGAATCTTATGCGTGTTACCAGTATATTGTCAAGCTTAAGAAGATTTGCGACGATCCGAAATTGCCCAGCCATAAGAATGTGGTGAGCAGGGTCGCCACTATTGATAGGCCGGAGTTTTACGACATTGCTGGTACTGCAGTGCTGCCGTAGGCACGTTATATGGTCACCACCGTGGTTGAAAGAACAAATACGTCATTTCTGCACAGGTTGCACCTCAATTAATAGGTTTGAAGTATGGTTCTTGTTAGAATTGCACCGGCGCCTGGGGCACCAAACTCCCCCATAAATTAGAAGCTTCTTCTTGAATCCATGGAAAGGCACGCCGTCTTCCACCATAGAACTCTTCTAAATTATGCTCTCTCGTCCACAAGATCATTGCTTTTCAAAATGCCCTGAAATGTGGCAAGAGTGCAAACCAAGCCAAAGTAATCTTACTTTCTGCGAAAGATTCGGCGCGTGTTCGTAACGGTTACCCAACCCAAAATCAGGGACATTCAGAGCTTCTTTGGAGTGGCAGTGCATTTGTTTACGGGGCTAGATAATTGCTACGTCGACCCCAGCTTCCGCTTCCAGAGTGGAAAGGCTCCCAAATGAAAGATTTTGCTGGTAAAGTTTCTTCAACGACGTTTGAAAAAAATAAAAGAAAAACTGCAAGTTTTCAGATACGGATGTTATCTCATAGTGGGAAGCTTAGAAATACAGGTACATCCAAATACTGGGAAAGGCGAGCCAGTAATACACACATGAACCAAGGCGTTTACGGAAGAAGAAATTGATTTAAAAGGAATCAAAATCTTTCGAACGGGTTCTGTTAAGTTCCTTTTCCAAACCAGCAAATATCCAACCAGGAAATAGCATGCAGTATATTGGTCTCCGTGGCTTAATCTCGCCAAGGGTATATTCCTCAAATTGCACCTGTTTGGATGCACGTTTTAGGTTATGTGATTCCACCTAAGAGAGTTGTCAATCAGCCAGCATCCTATTATGTATCACTGGACTGATCGAAATAGCGCTAATTTGCCAATTACAAGTTCTCTTCAGTTCTTGGTGTATAGGTGGGATTTAGGTGATGATTTTTCTTAGTGCTGCTAATACCGAGTGGGAATGTGACATTGCAATGTCTGCCATTAAAGCTCACCCAAAGACAGCTCACCCAAAGACAGCCCATTTAATACTCCGTCAGATCTTAAATTTTCCTTTATGAAATACTTCCCAAAAGGAATGGCCCAAAAGTTATGGATAGTCCCTCGAATGGAGATGTTGATTTTCGAGTGAACACCGGGCAAACTGCAATTCACCATAAGGGGTTCCTTGACTTCAAAGAGCGACTTTGACTTATGCATTACTTGAACCTCGCTCATTTCACTGAAGTTTTTGAATTGAGCTATTGTTTTTTTTTTTTCATCTCTAGCCCCCCTCATAGTAATTATTCGAAGGGTTAACAATCATTCAGGTCACTACGCGGAAGTATCTAGTATATGGTGGAAGTGAAAATCCTTCAACATGGTTGGCTATAAAGTGACAATCTTTGAGCTGTCGACAAGATTTAAGCAGCATACCATCATGTGAACCCTAGATGCGCCCATACGAGCAAATGATAAATATACATGATAGTGAACGCAAATGATTTAACACATCAAAGATGAACTTCCAGGCGTGGGTTGCCCACTCCTGTCGAACTGCCAAACTCTGTTTCAAGGATAAACCCTGATGTAGCGAGTTTAGATTGCTATTGGAGCCAGGACAGAGAATCTCATCCCGAGTAGCGAGGCTGCGGCCAACATCCGCCGAAAAGCGAGTTTCAATTGCAGCAAGGCTGGTTCTTTGGTTGCACCCTATGCTTATTCCTTGGCCTCCTTGACCTCTTTAGACTGTGCACGCTCTGTCGTTGAATTTGGGATTACTTCGGTGGCGGTTTTGCCACGACTGGTGTCGGCATTCGAGTCGACGACATTTTGGGGGATGTTTGAACCCAGCAACGGGCTTTTTTCAGACTCATCTGTATGTACATTCTTGTCGGCACTGTCCCCACAATTCTTGACCGCAGTATCAAATGATTTATCGCTCCCGTTATTGGCATTACCATTTGCGCTATCACGAGCATGCACATCTTCATCTCCTCTACTGTTGTTTCCTTGCGGTGTGTCCTTGCTGGGTTCAGCGAAGGAGACTTCCGAGAGACCGTTTGTCTTTTCTTTCTTGCCATTACCGGCATCCAGTGCATTTTCATCTTCGGCCACGGCATCAGCGCCATCGTCATCGCCATCGCCAGCGCGAGCATTAGAATCAACAATGCTATTTTCTTTAGATCCATCACTTTTTTCACCAGGATCTATCGTAATATTTTCCTGCTTAATCTCGTCGTGACTGTCACCAGAACTCTTGTCAGAATTCTTGTCATTACTATCGTCAGTGCTCTTGTCGTTACTCTTGTCGTTACTCTCGTCAGTACTCTCGTTGGTACTAGTTTGAGAATTGTTTTCAGCGTCCCGCTCTGTGCCCCCTTCACTCTCGACCTTCTCAAGCAACAGTAACCTTTCTCTAATCTCCTCTTCATGTGTAGAAGCATACTCAAGATACTGGTGCAAATCATCATCAGTCAAGTTCTCGTCATATTTGACGTTATAAGGCAACATGCTCTTAAGTGCGGGTGAAGGAAGCACCGGGCCCCGAGAGTTATTGTCGTGGTCAGTTTTGTCGTCCTCCTGGAGCTGGATCAAAAGATGGTCGTTCCGGTTGAAGTTGTGCATGTGGTGTTTGAACTGAATATAGCTATCTTCGCCATCGGCGGGTGTCGGGTGGAACTTCTTGAGCCTGTGGACGTGGATTAAATCATTTTGGATGCACGTGTTGACAAATTTCATGTTTTGACCAAGCTTCATGTCTTTTTCCGCAAGATACGCGAGCCACGAGAGTTTATCGTTGGGTGTGAGCTCATCGTCATCAAGGTCATCGGCCAAGTCGGTGTGCTTTTCCTGTTTTGCCGAGTCGTCGCCCTGTTTGAGCTGGTTGAAGTATTCCTGGCGTTCACGCAACCTACGTTTTTTGCGCTCCTGGTCTGTTTCCGAGGAGGTGTCGATTTTGCGTTTTTCGATCAAGTTCGCCAAGACAGACGTGGGAACAGCGTTTATCCGCCGGCTCACCGCGTGGTTATCGCTATATTTGACCCAATTCATGAAGGATTCTAATGATTTGGTGTTCTTCTTGTTGACGGAATCCTGGGGGTCCGAAGGCTTGAGAAATCCAATATTTAGTAGCGCCTCCACCACATCTTGGGGCTCAATACCATTGACCGAGCTCGTCCGTGCCACAGAGAAAGTCTTGGATTTTTGGGTGACCAATTCTAAATGTCGTATGTATAAATCAGTGACCATATCAAGTACCAGCGGCTTGCACTTGTCGAAGCCAGACGCCTTTAGCATCTGTGCCACGGATATTCGAAGCAACGCGAAAAAGAACGACTCCTCCATTATGAGGGGTATTTGTGTGGTGGTGGTGTATGTGGTGGTGGTGTGTGTGGTGGTGTATGTGATGGGTGTTGGACGATGTGTTTTGGGTGTTTTGACGGCGTTAGATGTGTTTTCAAGTGTTTACCAGAAGTTGGGATTTAGGGCCCACAATCTTGTAGGCTTGGGCAAAGCGTCGTGCTGTGTGCAGGTCTGCCACTTTGGCAGTTGGAGGGGTGGAGAAAAAAGCCAAGATTGGATATTTGAGAGTTTTTTGGGGATTTGGCAAGAGTATTATGGTGTTAGGGGCTGGTTTTGTTTTGTTTTTTTTTTTGTTTTTTTCTTTGCGTTACGGGAAATAGTTTCAATGTATTTGTCGTTGGGGTTTTTGATACCCGGGTTGAGTTTGGCGCACGTGTGCGACCAACGAGGTCAGTGCACGGGGTTTATGGTGAATTGAAGAGGAACATTAAATTCAAAGGGTAATATTTGGTGGGGAGACTACCTTCGGCGTTTGCTATTGTTGAGGCTTCAGATACTTTTAATATGTTCATTGAAATGTAAAAGGTTCGATTTTGAGTTTTTTTTGAGTTTTTTTTTTGAGTTTTTTTTTGAGTTGTTTTGCGTTGTTTTGCGTTGTTTTGCGTTTGCATTTTGCATTTTGCATTTTGCGTTTTGCATTTTGCGTTTTGACCTACTTCTGGGACGAGCTGAGGTGGCTGACTTAGGCCAATAGTGACTGCAGTACAGCTTAGGAGGTGTCTTGAGTGGAAATTTCAGTGAAAGCAGTCAAATTTCTATTGACTAAAGCACGCCTCTCAATACTATCCTTTTTTGTTCAGATAGGACTGCAAACACGGGGGTTATTAATGTCATAATTTCGATGGGTCATTTTCCGGGAGCGACGAAGAATCATACTTTTGTATGACTTTGAACTAGTTATGTCTTTTCACACCGGAAAAGAGTGTATAGTCTTTAAGTAACATTGGAGAAAGCATCTCAAAACATCATAGTTATAGTAGGACTAGTAATCGCACGTAAGCACTGAAGTATGGGTATAAGATTGTGCATTGTTCATAGTTTGTGTGATTCGCACTATTGGAGAATTCGCCATATTGGACAGTATCAGATATTGGAAGGTATAACTTGGAAATACAGGATATGATCCAAATTTCCATAGTTTCTGTTTTCTGTTTTCTGTTTTCTGTTTTCTGTTTTCTGTTTTCTGTTTTCTGTTTTCTGTTTTCTGTTTTCTGTTTTCTGTCTTTTGTTTTCTGTTTTCTGTTTTCTGTTTTCTTTTTAAGTTCACAATTTTCTCATTATTGCTATTATCTTTTGTTCATCACTTTCAAGTAGACGAGATTTGTGATATTGGCTCCCCAAAGATACTAGGTTTCAGAGAGCTTTTGAGCCCACGGCATGTATTTTTTAGCTTCGTTCACGGCATGTGTTTTGTAGCCGCGTTGATTGCAAGCTAATTTCACCATTCTCAACGTTTAGCCACTATGTCAGCTTCTGCCAGTCAATAAGGCCAATTGCACCCCAATCGAAAGGAATCAATTCTGGGGGTGTTTCCCAAAAGTCCTGTTTAAGTCATTTTTGGTTGGAGTTTTGATTCGTGACACCACTTTCAAGGCGAGAAATGAAGCCTCACATTTGTTGAGTCATGAAGAACACCTTTGGTATTTTTCACAACCCATGAACAACTCTTTATTCACCATCGCTTATCAACAGCAAAGGAAGCTTCCTTGAATCTCTTAGCTATAACAATTAATCATCTCTAGATCGCTGACGTATAGCTCTAGTTTTGTCGCGTTCATTATTCACATAATGTGCAACATTGGAGAAGAGCACACCGCCAAGAATGACCTGCTCAAACTAGAAGCGAGGTAGTGTGTTTCGATATTGAAACCACAGTCGAATTTATAGCTGAAACCACAGTCGAATTTATAGCTGAAACCACAGTTGAAACCATAGTTGAACCTATGGTTGAATGAGCAAGGCAATTGACGGCAATGTAGATTTATAAATGCCAAAATTTGATGTGTTGCATGCCTTTGGGCTTCCCTCTTGACCAATGTCCAACACGCAGCGATATCACTTGGTGGAACTGAAAGTTCAAGTAATCAGAACAAGATCTTGAGCAGATTCGAAAGCATAGCCTTACAGGAAAAGTCCTGACTACTCTCAATTGGCTCATTTCTCTTGGATTCGTCGAACACAAAGGTGTCTGCTGGCTCTATCCTTATAGCCAGGATACTTCCACACCATTCGAAAGAAGTTGGTAGAAAGTAACCAAGCCCAAAACACAAAGTGAATTTAGCCAAAGTTTCAAGTTAAAGTTTTTAGTCCAGCTCACGACCACATCTGAGATATTCCACATATAACATGTCCACCATATATAAGATATCCACTACAAATGAGATACCCCATATCTGAACATACACTGCAAATAAGATACCCGATGTCACAGTCATCCAACACACGGCCTTACACCCCAGAGCACCAGAGAACGGTTTTACCGGGGATATAGAATAACGTTTTCATTTATTTTTCTACTAAAAACAGCCTGTAACATAGAAACAGACGCGAGATCGCCCCCTGGGCATATACTACTATTTCCATCCGAGCAAGAAACATCTTATGACACTTTTGTTTGCTCTCTTGGGTGTTTGCTCTCTTGGGAGTTTGCTCTCTTGGGAGTTTTCTTCGGTCTTCGGTCTTCTTTCGTGTTTCTGTTCTTTCTACGGTGCTCGTAAAACACCACTCACAACCCCTGCTGCAATCTCTCGGAGATTTTCTTGGATGCAAAAGACAAGGCATTGAACAATCCCTTCTCGGAAAGATCAATGTTCAAGTTCATATCGCTAGCCACAGCCGCACCCGAAGGAGGATTGGTCACTCGACTCACAATGATGGCAGGGTCGATTTCTATTATGATGCCGTCGTCAATGGTCTCGTCCATGCACAAGCACACCATGTCGTACTTCAGCAACACAATGGCACGGTCCAACGAGTTTCCCAATAAAATCGTCAAGGCTTCGTTGATGTTGTTGGTCAACGAGTAGAGCATGGACTCGTTTTCATTGAGCGCGCCCACCACCACGAGAATCACGTCGTTGGTTTGCTTGTATGTGATCAAGTGGTTGTCGTATAAGAGCACGTCCTGGTGCTGTCTGTAGACCTTGGAGTAGATGGCCTTTTCGAACGTGGCCTGTTGTTGTGGCGTCTTGTAGGTGGAGGTCTCGTCTGCTGCGTGGTAGTATTTGGCGTACAAGCGCTGGCCTTCTGGGCCTAGGATTAACGCTGCTGTGACGGTATAGAGAGATATGTTTAATGACATGGCGACCTGTTTGGGGAGATTCTTGGTGAGTGTTTGGGTGAGCGTTTTGGGGAGTTTCTTGGTGAGTGTTTGGGTGAGCGTTTTGGTGAGCTTTTGGTGAGCTTTTGGTGAGCTTTTGGTGAGCTTTTGAGGAAGCCTTTGCGTTTGCCAATATTATGACAAGGAATATCTCCAGAGTGTTGGTTGGCATTTTTGGCCCCGGTGCGACCGATACCGCGGGCGTGCGAAACTCATCTGGCTTGGGTTGGTTCGGGCAGTGAGGTTGTGTGAGGAAGAGGTCCGGTGAAAAGAGGGTTCCACCTAGAAAAAAAAAGTTTAGAGGATGTTTTTGGTATTAGTGGAATGCGAATATGGGCCTCAAAAATTTAGTCCAACTGTTTTGGGGTTTTGGGGGGAAATGTGCTCTGGTATGTATTTGGTGTTGGTCCTACGTGGCCCTGTGGGAACTACTGGGAACTGGGAACTGGGAACTAGGAGACGCGTGTGGGAAATTGCGAGAATGCGTGGGTGCTCGAATTCCGTCAAGTTGGTGGGCGGAAATCCCGGGATACTTGGCCCATGTGTGTTGAAATGCCGCTTAAAACTGGGTTTTTTTTATCTTTATATCTTTCATCTTTTATTTTTATTTTTTTATTTTTATTTGTTTATTTTTATTTTTATTTTTATTTTTTTATGTATCAATAGAAACAGTCTAGAATCCGAGTGCAAGTGAATACTTTCACCAAAATGCGCGACCGGGAACGCCAGCAAGGGTGATTCCTTATAAATGAATCCATCAAGGCATTTTCTTCGAATGACAGTGAATTGCGGTGTTTAAACCCAATGCGTTCATTTGAAGCTGTTCACTTAAAGCTGTTCACTTGAAGCTGTTCACTTGAAGCTGTTCACTGAAAGCTATTCAATTAAAGGTGCCATATGGGTTTTGTTCCAAGGAAACATCACATTACCGGAAGCCACTGTCAACGTGTCTCACTCTTGCAACAACTTAAAAACGATGTATCTTGTAGAAAAAGAGTTTAATTCCCTGCTCAATATCAACTCAACTTACAAGCAGTGGATTCTGAATTCTCCCTGTCGGTAGTGTTTGTCCGAGCACCTTCAATTAGGTAACGTTACGCGGAAGAAGTTTCATATGTTCTCTTGTGCCAGGCCTTTCTCTCAAAGAGTTATAAAGATGGAAAGCGATTTCTGTTGACCAAACCGTTTGACAGAAGAGTCTACTTTTGATATTTCGATGACTCTTTTCTGAATCATGTATGGGCACGTACGATCCATGATTAAAAATCATTTATTACTGTGACATGATGCCTTCCTTCTTCCTTGTAAAGGGTTTTCCAGAGTCTTACCATTGAGGCTTTCCGGGTATATATACCGAAACCGTCTTAATAAAATTACTCGCTGTTGGTCTTGCTTTTTCTTACTCAAACAAAGCAATAGAACCCCTTGTGTTCTCTTGGCTTTGTCTTCGGTGATCATAAGACTCGTTGCAACGGCCCTTAGTCTAGTTGGATGGTTATGTGTTTCTGAACTTCTTTTCCTCAAGAACAAGATGTTTTCACTCTCTGAAAATCCACGTCATATTTGTCATAGAATAACACGATTTCTCGAAACATTCAACGCTTCCAACATCCCCAAAGATAGACCCCGTGGCCGGTGTTGTCCCAATAAATAGACTAGTATCTTTATACAACTATGTGAGTCGAAACGGGCTTCCAATTTCCAGCAGCAAGTCAGAATGAAGGTTGCTGTTGGAAAGTTGAAGCTCTCAACATGAGCTTTTCTTGTCTTTGGCTGATATTAAGGCTTTCATTTCTTCTAGTGTATCACCACCCCTAGTTTTACGTCTGACGCATTCTAGTCACTCCCAATTCTGTGCTAGTCCAAAACGTTGGTAGCCTAAAACTCACAAGGAATATGATCAGCGAATGTGAAAGCAAAGTGCTAGGAATATTTCTGTGATTTTTTCTTGCCTTCATCCAGTTCGGCAGACATTGAAGTAAATATTGTACGATATAGAGTTACTGGGTATGATCCATATCCTCCCTAGTTATGGCAACCTCTATTCAAGCGTTGTGAATTGGGATCCCTCGACTTTCCAAAAAAAAATTTTCTTGGTTCCTTTTACTACAACCTTTTGTAACAATATTTGTCGAAGGGACACCAAATGCCACAGACTCAAAAGCGAAATACCATGCTGACACGAACTTGGGCGCTTTCTTCGGGGTTTTATCTATCTGAAGATAGAACGTTCAAGTATGTATTTTGAAAACAAGAGATACAGCTTTCGCCACTTCAATAAAGCTTTTGGTAGCAAAGTACCACGAGCTCGTCTTCCTCATTATTGGTGTCGGTGACTTCGATAAAATATATAGCAAATCATCATCTTGGTACTGAGTCACCTCCTCTAAAAGAACCTCCTCCCTTGTACCGAAGCATGATCGTACTGAACCCAAATGAATCAGGAGGTAATTGCCAACCGACCCGTTTGGGTTTATTTTCTAAACACCCCGGTCTAGTGGAACCAACAGAAATTGCTTTTCACAAAAACAATGTGATTAAACTTCGAAAGTGTCTGAATTTAGAACCATTATAACAAAACATCGTCGCATGTCCAATATTTCTGAACAGAAATAATAAAACATGACTTTCACCCGTAAATGGGCAACGACAGTATTCGACAAATCAAACAAACCAGCCGGTGGTTGCTGGTGGTCAAATTACTCAAGGTTGAAGGTTATTCCTAAAAGGCAAAGTGCTTGAGTTTGACCAAACATTAGTCCTACTAAACGCTCGTACACCAGCTTAGTTGGCAGTTAGTTTTTGTACCATTCGTGAAGACACGTACGGGGTGAGATGAAAAATTAGAGGTGGCCTCATGACGATTCCTTTGGGATATTAAAGTAATAGTGGTTTATTAATATTGAAGAAAGTTTCGCAAAATATTATACTTATAGTGAGACTAGTATTCGGTCTTAAACACCGAAGCCTTTAGTATAATTTTTTCGTACGAATTATATATATTCCGAAACATTGCCTTAATCCAGTGATAAATTTATGTTCCCGCTCATTTTATTTTGCCTTTTGACTTTTCAACAAAAAAAAGATTGCAGCACAACAATTTCGCATATGGTCTCCCACTACACTACTCAGTGTTGCCCTACGAAGGTTAACTAACGTTGATCGGACGGGAAACAATGAGTTTCACGTTCAAAATAAAAATTTCCGCGAGCCGATTTCAAGCTCCAAAATTTTGCTTAACTATGGGGAAAACCCGGATTTTGGTCAGTTGAACCTGGGTTAAACCAAATTGTCCTCTATATCCAGGCCGCGCAGCGGCGATTTTTCGTTTCTGG